>JAFIRS010004041.1:0-103045 GCA_018342105.1 Gonioctena quinquepunctata
ATACAAAATACAGGCTTTTAGTTGGTCCAAGACGTTAGGTGTGGAATTTTCAAACAAATACATTTGTCAGGAATAGTTTGTGAAATGTATCTCTTCTGATTGGACGCGCCATGGATTATTTGTAGCTATTGGTTTCATCCTGTCTGTACTTGAGTCACAATCAATATCAAATAAATCTCGACTATTATGCGTTTTTCGCGACATACACAATGAAGTAAAAGTAAAATCCGTCAGGTATTGACCAAACCCTCGAAATCAACATCGTGCCCTTGCGACTAGGCGCCAAAGTTTTCGAGCCAACTCAACTTGACAGTTTACATAACATTAACAAGTGGTAATGCGGGGCGCCAACTTAAGCCCTATTAGCTGATTTCTAATGCATGGGGGTCGTAAAAGTATCCTTTGATTACTTTTGTCTGCTTACCATAAGTGGGCGCCGGGTTCCGGGACAGGAAAGCCTCTTATTGGAGACTGTGAAAATTTCATATTTGCACGAAAGTCAACCCTGTTGATATGGCGCCCCCATAATTTCAAAATTTCTCATTTGTGGTAAATATGAAGCTGAAATTGATATAATTTGAGGAATGGCAGGTATCGCCCCTATCGTGTTTTCGTTCGAACAGAAAACTGTCAAAATTCCTTGCTTAAAACAAATGACTTTTATCTTCACATCTTTAAAATCATTCAACACAGAGTTTTTTATATAATTCGTATTTTTCAGATGAAACCACCATTTTCAACAATATTTATGTTTCATGTCGGAAACATATCGAACTATTTTACTTATGTAGAGTAGAGTTTATTCAGTTAGATCTTAACATAAATTTTTTTATTGATAAGAGAATCCACCTAAGCGTAGCTTGTTGCGTGGAACATTCTCTTATCGTACATTTTTATATTGATTTCTACAGAGTGAATAGGAATTGATTCTTTAGATTGAGGTTAAGAGAAAAGGAAAAAGAGAGAAAAAGAAAATAAGTATTCGGGAGTTGAATTCAGGATATCCTTATAATGTAATTGTACAAAGTTTTTGGCTTGTTTTTTAAACTTGTTTTTATTTTGTATATTTTTTATTTCGATAGACAGTAGGTTAAAAAGTTTAGGACCATAATAGGTTACAAATTTCTGGGTAATTGTTTTTCTATGCAAGGGAATAGGAATTACCTGTCTCGCCGTACTTCGGGTATGATGATAAAATATTTCTGAAGAGGATGTAGAGTTTTTTGTCCAGATAAGGCATTGCTAGCTATACAGGGTGAGTCAGAAGTACTTTGACAAACTTCAGGAAGTGATTCCTCACAATATTCTAATATGAATTAAATGAATGTGGTTTTTTGTGGAGGAACAACGTTTCTTGACATGTTTTTTGGGTAACCTTCCACAGTCTGAAAATGAAAATATAATCAGGAAAATCTATACAAGTGTAGAAAGGGCAAATTAATTAGTTCACCTCGATAAGTTATTGCGTTCACCAAATTATATTTCCTATAGAAACAATGATTCAATTAGTCAATAAATTGTCGTTTTCTGAATTTGCCTATAATTTTTTTTTTATTCAAAAATACTTCTTTATATAGTTTTTGCTTGATGTTTCGGGGACTATATCTGCCCCCGTTCTCAAAATCTTCTAAATCTCCTTTAATTGTTTTAATAATTTGGATTTTTTCTCGCAGAGTCTTTTTCGCTTTTTCAACTGACAGATGTCAATTGAGATCTGCCAAAAAAGTTTGAGAGTGACGTATTGCTCATTGGATATATTGTTTAGATGAGTTTATTAGCATTCTACCATATCTCACTTCCTCTCTGAGTAGAGGTAACCATGAATGATCCATTTCAACAGAATTTGTTGAAAAGCAGTTGTTATTGGAAAATAGAATACAGACCGTTTCTTTCAATTTTCTTCTCTCTTGATGTGGTTCTTTCATCAAGATTTTTGTCTTATTCCATTCAATCGTATGATCGCCATTGAATGTGAGGATATGTTCTGCAATTTTTAATCCGGATATTTGTCGATTTCTGATGTAACTCTGATGTTCACTTTGGCGCACTTCCAATGGTCTTGACGTTTCACCTATATAACTATCACCACACGAACAAGGTATGTTGTAAACACAGTTTTTGGTACTATATTCTGCGTTTTTTGGTTTTGTTTGTGTTAGTATAGATCTCAGTGTGTTTGTTGTTCTGAATGATGTTCCCACATCATACCTATGTCCAATTCGTTTGATCTTTTCAGATAATCCGGGGACATAAAGTAAAATGTTGGTTGTGAAATGTGTAGGTGGTGGGAGTACTCCTGTTGGTTGTGTTAATTGGTTGTTTGATGGATTTTGTTTTCAATGTCAGTGATTGTTTCTTCCACAAACTGATCCGGATATGCATTTTCCTTGAGAAGATATTTTATGAGGTTTATTTCTTCCTGTAGATTCTGGTTGGAATTGCAAACTGTTTGGGCTCGATTATAGAAACATTTAACTATGCCTTTTTTCACACTGGCATGATAGTTTGAGTTGTAGTGTAGATATCGATTGGTATGCGTCTTTTTTCTGTGTACAGATGTTTCCATTCGGGATGATTCTAACGTGAATTTGATCGTCGGTCTTTGCCGTTTATATGATCCAAAAAAATGTTTGATTCTTCTTCACTTGTATAGATTTTCCTGATTATATTTTCATTTTCAGACTGTGGAAGGTTACCCAAAAAACATGTCAAGAAAAATTCTAATATGAATTGTCCAAATAAATATATATCCGGAAACGCTTCGTTTCCAAGATACAAAGTGTTGAAGTTTTATTTTTATTTTCGTTTTTTTCAAATAACTTTCGAAATACTTACCTTAATCAAACGAAAATTGGTATTGAGAGGTTTTTTGAGGTGTCGAATTCGAACCTGATGTATTCATTGCTCTTACTCGTAGGGGGCGCCACCTACACGTGTTTTTCTTTTTTGAAAATCCATAACTTTTCTACCACATTTTTCAGTGGAAAAATCAATTCCTCTATCATATCTACGTAAAAAAGCTACCCTTGTTACAAGTCGCTATAAGTAACCGTTTTCTAGATATTTGGACTTGAAAATTCCAAGTCGATTATTTGATAATCGATGCGTGTTGAAGTTATTACCATTATTTTGCATTTTTCACAAGAATGCTTAGGAAATGAATTTGACGTTTAAGTAAGTAGTTTTGGTAATTACATATTATGTGACAGTTAAATGTTTTGTTGTTTTGTTGAAGTTTCTGTAAGTTTCAAAACACTAATTTTGAAAAAATTTATTATTTAAACAATAATGCTTATTTAGCCGATATGCATTTCGTTTATAGCCTTGCGGATAGCAATGCGCGCGAAGCAAGACGTATTTACCAGGAGCGATTTCCTAATCGAGTACTGCCTTCAGCTCCAATATTTACCAGTCTCCACCGTCGTTTGGCAGGAACAGAAAGCTTTAGGGGGCAGCTGATATTATTGGAAGACCACAAGCAGTCCCAACCCCAGAATTGGAAGAAGCTGTTTTGAACGCTCTCGAGGAGAATCCAGAAAAAAGTACAACAATAATTGCTGAAGCTCTCAATTCTACTCAGTCCACAGTTCGGAGAATTATTTACGATCAACAATTTTATCCATACCATATTCAAAGGGTATAAGCACTTTTGCCACGAGACTTTCCCCAGCGCATTACTATGTGTCAGTGGTTTTTGAGAAAATTGGCTGTAAATCCTCAATTTTTAAGATATTTTCTTTTTACGGGCAGGCAAACTTCTCCTGAAATGCCATCACAAACTTTCATAACAACCATGTTTGGGCTCTGGAAAATCCGCACGCAGTTAGTGAAAGACATTATCAGTATCAATTTTCTGTGAATGTATGGGCGGCAATAATTGATAATTATGCGATAGGTCCTTTCTTTCTTCCGTTCCGACTGAATGGCGCAACTTACAGACTTTTTAGAAAATGAATTTTGAGGACTACTTCAGAATGTACCATTAGAAATTCGTATCCGCATGTGGTTTATGCATGATGAGGCTCCGGCCCATTTCATCGTTGTAGCCAGGGAATTCCTTAACACTGTCTATCCAAATCGATGGATCGGTAGGGGTATAGAAGAACCTAACCAGGCGTGGGCACCAAGGTCCCCAGATCTAAACCCGCTAGATTTTTATTTTTGGGGACATTTGAAGTCACTAGTTTATAAAACTCCAGTAGCGAACGAGGAAGATCTATGAAACCGAATAGTAGACGCCTGTGAAACACACTTTGAACAATTAATTCGAATACAATTTAGTTTCCTTTATTTTATTTTATTCTACATATTCAAAATTTCTTGAAATAAAATGTTGATATTTTTTGCAAATTTTATGAAAACAAATACAGATTTTGCACCCTTAATACAAAAATAACTATTTCAAACGAGCAAAAATAAATAGAATAGGTGGCGCCCCCTACAAAAAACCAAAACTACTTACTTAAACGTCAAATTCATTTCCTAAGCATTTTTGTGAAAAATGCAAAATAATGGTAATAACTTCAACAGGCATCGATTATTAAATAATCGACTAGAAATTTCCAAGTCCAAATATCTAGAAAACGATTGCTTATAGCGACTTGTAACAGGGGTAGCTTTTTTACGTAGATATGATAGAGAAATTGATTTTTCTACTGGAAAATGTGCTAGAAGTACGCTCAAAAAAGTTATGAATCCTCAAAAAAGAGAAAGACGTTTAGGTGGCGCCCCCTACGAGTGAAAGCAATAAAAACATCAGGTTCGAATTTGACACCTCAAAAAACCTCTCAATACCATTTTCGTTCAATTACGGTCAGTATTTCGAAAGTTATTTGAAAAAAACGAAAATAAAAATAAAACTTCAACCCCTTGTATCTTGGAAACGAAGCGTTTCCGGACATATATTTGTTGGGACAATTCTTATTAGAATATTGTGAGGAATCACCTATTGAAGTTTGTCAAAGTAATTTTGAATCACCCTGTATAGCTGTTTGAAATCAAAAACTCCTATTTCATTATAGAGCTATTCAGTTCCGTAACTCCTGTTTTTATAAAACACAATTTTCAGTAGGGTTTTTTGTGTAACTTCTAAGCAGTGAAGGGAAGTTCCGAAAGTTCCACCCCAGACAATAATGGACTCAGCCAAGGCATCATACACCATTTTTTTTAATTCAAGATATTTTTTAGCTGGTAGAAATTATATATTGATATTCGGAGTCTGGTTATAGTACCGTAGATATGAGTTTTTATGATACAAGTGTTAAAAGTGGCATTTTAATTTGTGAGTAGGGAAAATTACGAAACGAGCGATAGCGAGTGGAACCCCCCCCCCGAACAAAATAAAAACTCTTTCAAAAAATATATCATTCAATATTTTTTGTATAGGGTTATTCACAAAAAATTATCCACCACTTATCATCATTATTATTGCCCATAGAAAAAAAAGTTGAATGCAAAAGTTGTGTGGTTATGACTTAATTTTGATAAAATGCTATCAAAAATACAATAGTTTGCAGATTTCAGGGGATATTTTATTTTTTAATGGAATACCCTGTATATTATTGAATTTTTTGAATGATATTTTTTTCCTGATTTCAAAAATATACCATATGTTACCCCTATCTTATACCGTTTTTGCGTTATTGAACGTCGAATCACTTTGTTAGACTGGTTGTTACTCTGCCGTGCTAAGCTTTAAAGTATCTCCACATTTCGGTAAAATTGATTTGACTGGCTATTGTAGTAAATTATTTAATTCTACGCCATTCTTCATAGCTCTAAAGAGGTAAATTTTCCGAGAAACTGAAATAAACGATAACGAAAATAGTGGTATTTCCATTTAATATACCTACTAGGAATCTAAAAAGTGGTAGAAGCCATTCCTTGACTATAAAGATAAAGGGGTAAGTGAAAAATACAGGGTATTATGTAAATACGTGGCCAAACTTGAAAGGGTGATTTTTTGAGTAATTCTAAGACGAAAAGTTCATATAAACATAGGTCCGGTAATGCTTCGTTTTCAAGATACAGGGTGTCAACATTTTTAAAAGAAATAGTTTTTTCCTAAAGATCTCAATAATACTTTAGCCGATTTTGTTAAAATTTGGCAGTATTATTTGGGGTAGCAAGGAGCTAATTTATCCCTAACTGATTGAAAATATCAAAACCAGTGGCGTCCCGGAGGGCACCTTAACCAATATTTTTGACAAAAAAATGTGCGCCACTGATTTTTTTGTAATTTTTGTATTGTTCTCGCATTAAGCTACCAAAACTGCTGCAACTGCAACAAAAAAAATAAATATCTCTTTATTTTTATGTGGTAACGCCGGAAATTTAAAAAAACATGAAACAAGAAGAACCGTTTATTGAAACCACACTTAAACAAATGGTACGCAATTTTTTTCAGTAAGAAAACATTTAACAATAAGTAACACAGAACAATAGTTGCTCAAAATGTCCTTCTTCAACTTTAATGCAAGCATTACCTCGTCTTAACATCAATTGCCGAACACATAGAAATATTTCCGGCGTATGTCTCATCTGATCACATGAATCCGGTATGCGTTGAATTAATTCTTCTTCAGTGTTGACTGGAGTTTTATAAACGAGGGACTTCAAATGTCCCCAAAGGAAGAAATCCAAGGGATTTAAATCTGGTGACCTGGGTGGCCATGACTGTGGACCTGCGCGACCGATCCAGTTTTCTCCATAAGTTGCATCCAGAAATTGACGTGCTACTATGCTAAAGTGAGGTGAAGCCCCATCGTGCATGAACCACATTGCTCCTCTTACTGCCAGTGGGACATTTTCTAATAGTACAGGTAACACAAATTCCAAAAAATGACGATACTCTTGACCATTTAATCTCGGGGGTAAAAAATAATGAGGTCCAATGAGATAATCACCCACAATACCAACCCAAACATTCACGGAAAACTGTTGTTGATAATAATAATGTTCTATAACCGCATGGGGATTTTCTTCAGCCCAGATATGATTGTTATGAAAGTTCATAATTGAATTTCGGGAAAAACACGCTTTATCGGTAAACAATATACGGGATAGAATTGTCTGAGATGATGCCTGTTGTTGCAAAAGCCAAGTAGAATAAACAATTCGCTTGAGAAAATCCGCAGGTAATAACGCTTGAACACGCTGTATGTGGTAAGGATACAGTTGATAGTCCCTTAAAATCTTCCATATAGTAAAGTGAGACATGTTTAATTGTTGTGCAATTTTGCGTGTACTTGTATCGGGGCTACGCTCAACTTCACGTAAAACTGCTTCCTCCAGCTCCACTGTTCTTACCGTTGCAGGTCTCCCAATGGGAGCAGCCGACCTTTCGAAGGTGCCTGATTCGCACAGCCTTTCGTATATTCTTACAAATGTTTGTCTATTTGGTATAATGCGATGAGGATGTCTTTCTTGATAAATGCGTCTAGCCGCTCTTGAATTCCATTGGGCCATTCCATAGACAAAATGCATATCGGCCATTTCAGAGTTTGTAAACCGAACCATTTTCTATTGCATTTTATTGCCTAAAACTCTTAAAAACATTTCAAATAATTACTTATGTACTGTTTCAAGTTATGTCAAATTCAAATTTGTTTGAACAATTGTTTTTCCTTCCATGGCACTCTAACTTTACTTTCAAAACACTGCAGTAATAATTAACGTTCTTTGTTTCATCGAAAACAGTTAATCTAAAAATTCAAAAGATGACTTTCGTGTAATTTTAATTGTTTAATCATAAATAAAAATCTCGTTATTGCATATCCATGGACAACAACAAAAACATTTTTTAATAATTAATAATTTTTGTTATTGCTTGCATTACTTCTGATAACAATTTCTAAGACTAGAATAGACTACTGACATGGAAAAAAATAACAAGTGCACCCCAGTTTTTGATGGTTTGGTAGTTCAATTTTTCTATTATGTTGTCCCAGGGGCAAGCAATAAAGTGATTTCTATATTTTTTCACACAAAGCCAGATACGAAAAAATGCTAGAGATAAAAAAGTTGTGGTTTCAGTTGGTTAAAGCAAAAAAAAAATACAAAAATTGCAAAAAATCAGTGGCGCACATTTTTTTGTCAAAAATATTGGTTAAGGTGCCTTCCGGGACGCCACTAGACATGATGATTTCAATCTAGTTAGGGTTAAATTAGCCCCTTACTACCCCAAATGACACTGCCAAATTTCAACAAAATCGGCTGAAGGATTATTAAGATATTTAGGAAAAACTATTTCTTTTAAAAATTTTGACACTTTGTATCTTGAGAACAAAGCCTTACCAGACCTTTGGTTATTTAAACTTTCCGTCTTAGAATCACTCAAAGAAACTCGAAGGGGTGACCCTTTGAGTTTGGCCACGTACTTACATAACACACTGTATAATACAGATACCACTTTTAAGGCAAGAACTGAAAACTTGCATGATTTGATCTTACATTAATAATATAGTGGTATGAGCCATTTACTTGTATTATACAGCATTAACGATCGTATAATTCAGCCGAATTGAGCAATAATATTTGCAGAGAACATGCCCCAAACAAAAGATATCTCCCAAGTGACATAACTATAAACATGATGATGATGATGGTTACGAAAGAAATGAATATTTCAGTTCAAACTTGGGCACGAGCAAAGCGAAATCTGTGAAAGTTTTTTACTCCACAATCCGCAACATACCAAAGAGAATCCAGGTGTTGATATAAACAAGGCAGATGAAGCTCGTGAAGCTTCAATACATGATGCAGAAGTTCCGGATAAAAGTGCAGCATATTTCTCTGGAGACTTGCAAAAAGTTATTATGCTTCCGAAATTGGACATGTTTAAAGAAGGTATATTTTTGTCCAAGAATCATAGCCTTCAATCAGAGTTTCGTCCCTTTGAGAACTAAACAAAAACATTTACTTCCTAATGCGGTTCTTCGGCATGAAGCTCTAGCTGGAAGAAAGAAAGAAGATATCGTAAGCGGGTAGGTATTATAACTTTTTTCTAGAAATGAGAGTTTGTTAAAATATAGGTGTTATGGGTTGACGATTGTTCTTTCCAAAATAAAAACTGAACACTCTTGTCCTACTTAATTCATATAGTGAATTCATCAGAGATCATTACAAAATGAATTTGTTTTGAAAATTTTGAACCAGGGCATACATTTATGACCGCAGAGAACTTCCTTCACCAAGTGGAACTTGCTATGCAACGGGACCCCAAAGTATATGATTTCAGAGATTTTTACAATGTAGCAGCAAAAGCAAACAACAGGAAAGTTAATGTTTCAACGCCTCATGATTTCTTTGAATGGAAAGACTGCTCATCAATTCATAAATTGAAAAAGTTTAAATCTCGGATCTACCTGAAAGACATCGTACAAATTCGTGCAAAAAGAAGAGCGAAAATTTTAACATACAAAACAAGTTTTTCTGGTGATGAAATGGAGTTGAATTTCCTCAAAAATCAAAATGTGAAGAACGGAATAAGATTTCTACTAAATAAGAAGCCCGTTAGAGGAATTACTGAAGAGAGAAATAATAATATAATCAAGAAATTATCATCCATTATCTGAGAACGTCGTATTCAGTTTTGGCCTATTAATAATGCTGCCTCTGATTTAGTCAACGATATAGATGAATAATAACGAAACAAAATTCGCTTACTAACTTTTGCAATTATTCATATTTGTCCTTTTTCACCGACGAAATCAAAAAGGAGGAGGTTCTCTAGTCGACGCGTATATTTTTTTCATGTATGACCACGCATAACTTTTTACAGAGTGGTTCGATTTCGATGATTCTTTTTTCATTGGATAGGATGTACTTTGAAGTTGATCCCATTTGAATTTGGAAAAAAAAGCCTCCCCTAAGGGAAGCAACATGGAGGATATTGATCGTTCACCCTCTGAATTTTGGTTCGTTAACCCATTCGAACAGGCATAACTTTGTGCTGGGTTGTGCGATTTGGTTGTTTTTTTTAATTTGATAGTGTATACCTCATAGTTGATCATATTCGAATTTGGGATGGAATAATTCACCCCCATGGGTAGAAAAATGGGGGATGATTGATTTTTCATTGGCACACATATGTAGTTGACATTGATAGATTGTTATTGCCATTATTTAAAGCCTAGCATCAACAGTTTTATTATTTTCTGTTATAAAAAATTTAAATGAATTTATACCCCAAAATTCAATATTTTTTTATCAATTATATTAAATTCTGCCTTACTTATAAAAGTAGGTGCAGCACCCTTCCCTAACTGGTTCCCCGAAGTTTCAGAAGGTCTTACTTGAAATAACATATTAATTTTTAATTGGAAAAAATTGGCAATAATTTACTTACTATAATTAAAAAACAATTTTTTTTTATTCATTATTATTTTTCTTCAATTATTGAGGAAAAGGAAAAAAAATTTTACGGGAAATTTTAGCTTATTCATCGATTAATCATATAGCATGAATAATTGCCAGCATATTATGTTTTAAAACTATTTGAACAGGGTACTTTCTTCTAGTTTATTCTATAATTACCATTAATATTGTTCTTATGTTTAAATACCTGAATATTTTTCATTTTAAACAATTAATAAATTAACTTAATACAAATAAAAAATTTAAACTATTTTTCATTTAAAGAAAATTTTCGCTAGGGGGATTACCTCCATTTTTATGGTTCTTACCAAAATGATTGGTCATTATTAATTGTTCCCCTACATCCGTCACAATAATTACATTCTATCAAAGGATGATCTACAATAAATAATTAAAGTAGATAATCATATTCTTTAACTGTTAATAGTTGAAGTAAGGTGGGTAATTATTTTGGAATAATCAAAAATTGAATAGGTAGTAATCAGTAGATTGAAGCCACAAAAAATTGAGAAATAAAAACTTTTTAACAAAAAATTAAACCGACAAAAAACGGAACTGCACAGCAAAAAATAAAATAAACCTTTGTCTTAATAACTAAGATCCTAAACTAATGTAAGTAACTAATTTTGAGTCGGCGCCAAACAAACAATAAACGAAGATCATTAAATTAATTCAAAACAATTATCAAAATGTCACCGCGCATCTCGATGCCATCATTTTACGCTTGTTTGCTTGGCGCCGACTCAAAATTAGTTACTTACATTAGTTTAAGAGCTTAATTATCAAGACTAAAATGGTTTATTTTATTTTTTGCTTCTCAGTTCCGTTTTTCGTCGGTTTAATTTTTTGTTAAAAAGTTTTTTAATCCTTTTTTATGCAAAAATGTTGTCGGCAAATGTAGGTCGTTTTTTTCTAGTTTTGCATTGCTTATTCTTGTTATTTCGACATGACTTAATTCATATGTAACTAACTCATAATAAGTATTTATTATAACAATAAAAAAAGTTATACTTACTATGTCTAAATTACCACTTCGCCAGCGACCGTTAGAAAATAAATAATTTCTCATCTTAGAAGTGGAATCTGCTCCTTTTTTCTGAGTTATTAAAACAACACATTTTTATATTATAACATTTTAAGTTCTGAAATGGAAATAAATCACGAGAGTTCAATATTTCGTTATGTGGAAAAGGTTGGAGAATTAACTTTAAAATCGATTTTCTCTGCTTTAACTTTTGTGGAGTTACCTATACCTATCCTATGAAAGTTAAATTTTTTAAAGTATGCTATGAAAACGACAACTACTGTTTGTTGGTGACATTTCTTTAATGAAATAATCAAAATGGTTTATAGTGAGGAAGAAAAAGTTCAAATATTTATACAAAAATACAAAGATTTATTTAGGAAATTTAAACAACATGATAACTCATAAAAGATGTTCAATGTATCCACCATTATTGTCAAGGCATAATTGATAACGTCTTCTTATATTCATAAGTGCATTGGAAACTGGCATTCAGATTCCCTATTTCAAGTCAAATCGTGTCTTTCATGAGTTGAATATTATTAACCTGGCCTTTTAGAAATCCCCAGAAAAATTAATCCATAGGGGTCAAGTATGGACTGGAGGTCATTTAATGCTTCCATTATTTTCTATCCATATTGGGTATACTGTACAGCGTTGCCAATTACCTGGAATTTTCCGAAAATCGGGAATTTCAACGTGTGCCGGGAAATGTGTTGGGGTTTTTACAATTGTAGGAAAAACCGGGAATTTTATTACTATTCGAAAATTTTGTTTGATTCGTAACAAACAGGACGCCGTAAGCTGAAACGCGAAAGGCTGCTATGTGAACATTGTGAACTCGACATAACATTTGACGGTCGTCCACTGTCACGTGTCACGTAACGGGGAACAAACATGTTTTATTTCATTTTTTCTTTCTCTCAGTTCGGTCCTCAGATATTATATTTTATGAAAATACTTTCACAAATTCCAATTTTTTTTCGAAATTTTCCAAATTTAAAGGTGCTCTTCAATTTAAACTCGATTTGACTTTCACTTGAATAACACTAGCGCCAATTGTGGTTGTTTTAGGAATATCCATAGACGATACCATTTCTTACAACTCACTTCTAATGTGACGTTTCAGTAACAATTGAAAATACTATAATAATAAAAATATTATTATAAACGAAGACAAATGAAATTTTAGTTTTCAGTTCGAAGCCTCTGCTTCGAACTAGGAATACGTTTTTGGATATAATGAGAAAATGGCGTTTTCAATTTCAAATTATTAAAAACATTGACCATTTTTCCAATTTCTGAGTTTGTTGCTGATGTTTCTAGGTGGTATTCGTTTTGTGCAAATCAAAATATTCTAGAAATGGGGCACATGCGTGTTCCCTATTCATGTTTCCTCTCAATCCTTTCATGTAACGTAACATACAATTGTAATCACCATTACATCAAAATAATATATCCTCCATGTCCATATTATTATCCATTCAAATGAAATTCTAGACGATGATTTGCCGAGAAAAAACGATAAGATAAAAGTTTTGGGATTTTTTTCGAGAATTTTCGGAAATTTACGGGAATTTTCGAGAATTCTCGAGCCCGTGGTCGGGATTTTTTTTCACTTGGCGTTGGCAACCCTGGGTATACATTATTCAATTGTTCTTGAACGGGTAGGACACTATGCGGGGTTGCCACATCTTGCATCCAAATCATACTGGTAGCTCGGCTTCCGAAAAATTCTGTAAAAGAATATTTTCTACTTCTGGAGTGAGTATGTCTTGATAGGTAACTCCTGTCAATATATAATAAAGAAATATAGAGCCAACAATTTCATTTCTAAAAATTCCGTACCAAACGCTAAGAGTTTTTCTTCATGTATTCTTTATTTGCTTTATCAATCTTTTTCTGTTGTCTTTTTTCCCACGACCCTCGATTTTTCCTATTAAAAACTCCTGCCGTAGAAAAGGATGATGATATTTTAGTAAAATAATCGGGATCTTCATTAAAATTTTGAATCATCTGTTGGCAAAATTCCAGCCTTATCCTCTTATGAGTCTCTGTTAACACGTTAAGCGCCACGAATGCCTAACCGTGGGTTTAACTTTTTTGGTCAAATCGGCTCCGAAACCCAAACGCTGGGTCTCAAGTTATATTTGCACATTATTCGCTGAAAGTCAATAAGTGGGTTTCAGAAAGCGTTACAGCATATGGAGCGACATTACTAGAGGCCTGGTAGACCTAAATAGTTAATGAGCCTACGTATTTTTGTTTTTCTTTTGCGGATATAAAAGTAAAGAAATACACATATCAAGGAGTCAATATATTTAAATCTTTGGTAAATGAACATACTTACAAGTATAATAACAGATGCCATTCAAATAGTTGTAGGTGGTTCCCCCACGAGACAGTTGAATCAGGAAATTTTCGATCTGACATCGCGAGTAAACTTTTTGACGGAACTATCCGGGCTATGCCTCAACCCACAGAAAACGTTGCCTATACAGACGACGCATTCTTATGTGTGCGTGTTAGAACGACGATCGTGGCAACGTTGTGCGTCAGCTGTTATATACACGTAGGTACCGATTTTAACGTGCTGTTGTTGAATCTTCGAAGTGTTTCGCCAATTTTTCTCTACGAGACCGATATGTGAGCTGTTCAAACTGAGCGCCTGGCCGTGCGTACACTGTTGCCGTCTCTCCGTTCCGTTCCCCACCATTCGCTCGCTCGCTTGCAAAATATATTCTATGCAGCCTAACCCTTAGTACTTCTCGAGATTATATCTGTCAAACTAGATAGTCAATCACTTTGATTTTTTTTCACAATATCTGTGATATCCTGCTCTAGCTCCTCCCCGTTTTTCATAAACTTCTTAATATTATAAATGAAAGATTTTTGTATAAAGTGAATAATTTTCTTAAGTTTGCAAAGCGCTTCCGACTTTCGTCATCTTCAGTGCTTCCTGAAAGTAAATACTCTGATTGACTGGTGTGGAAGACTTAAAATTTGAATTTAAATTTATAGGTTAGGAAAATTCTGTGAATTTTGTAAAAGTTTTTGAGTACTTACATGTCAGGTGCAGGAAGTAAAACAATAGATGAGTACATTGTTAATCAAATGATTATAAATTTGGCCTAGAATCTAACGTATTACATGTTGGAATTCAAAGGCCAGGTGGATATGTCAATGACAATTGATTTGATTCTAAATGTCAGCTGTCACTGAGAGGAATAAGTAGTGCCAACTTAATGAAATGAAAATTGAGAAAGAAGTTATTATTATTATTATTCCTTTCAGAATTTTAATAATTAAAATCAAATTTCAAAATACTTCATAACTTCCCCTCATTTTCTATTAAAACTTTTTCACAGAACTGGCAACTTTTCTCAATTTTCATTTCATTAAGTTGGCACTACTTATTCCTCTCACTGACAGCTGACATTTAGAATCAAATCAATTGTCATTGAGACATTGACATATCCACCTGGCCTTTGAATTCCAACATGTGATACGTTAGATTCTAAGTCAAATTTATAATCATTTGATTAACAATGTCCTCATCTATTGTTTTAGTTCCTGCACCTGACAAGTAAGTACTCAAAAAACTTTTACAAAATTCACAGAATATTCCTAACCTATGAATTTGAATTCAAATTTAAAGTCTTTCACACCAGTCAATCAGAGTATTTACTTTCAGGAAGCACTGAAGATGAAAGTCGAAAGCGCTTTGCAAACTTACGAAAATTATACACTTTATACAAAAATCTTTTATTTATTCTACACAAGTGTATTCAGCTTCCCACATTTAATCTTAATATTAGTACTAACGGTAGAATTAATGATGTGCTGTTTGCCTCTTTATGTTACGTGTTTACTGAGACTTCAATTATATATATATATATATATATATATATATATATATATACAGGGATTCGCCTCGGTATTTCTACGAGAAATGAAGAGTTAGGGAAAAACTTTTAGCACAGTTATATGTGGGTCCATGAGGAGCATATTTCAAAATTATTTTGAAATATATAGGGTGATCCCCAAAAAAATTACATACCAAAGTTATATTTTTTCTTATAGAACACCCTATATTTTTTTATATTTTTAGATACTATAGACAAAATAAAAGTGAGTTACTATTATATTTCCCATACTTAAAACTGACCGTTTCTCAGAAATTTTGAGAAATTTAAAAATACAGACCATAATTTGAAAATTGTTTTCACCCTGTAACGTGTAACGAGCTGCTCGTGATTAAATGTACTGCTTAGCTCAAAGGTTGAAGTTATCTACTACATGAAATTTTTAATGCAATATTATACAGAGTGTCGAAAAAAATTGGCTCAAAATTTGGACACACATTTAATTAAATAACTTCTTAAAGTTGAATGGAACACCCCGTATTTAGTGGCGTAATTTGACGCAGAATTAGATTCCCTTCAAAACTATATTAGGGTTCCCTATACCTATCTCTTCTGCTTTTTACACAAAAGGCGTTTTTATATTTTACTTATGAGTAATTTTTTTATCTTAAAAATGAAACACACTGTATTGTAATGAAAAGCTCAAAAAGCATTTTTGAAGTCATTTTATCGAAAAATTAAGAATCTTAAATAGTATATCATTTTAATAAATGCTCAAAATGGTGTCCATTATTCTCGATGCATAGGCGAACTCTTTCTTGAAATGAGTGCTGAACTCTGGATAACATATTTTGCGGTATGGAACGAAACGCATTTCTTATTCATACTTTCATATCCTGAGGTGTCGTTGGCGGTGTATCGTGAACAATACTTTTGATATATCCCCATAAAAAATAGTCGGGACTTGTAAGGTCCGGAGACCTGGCTGGCCAGTTCTGTGGACCTCGTCGTCCTATCCATCTATTTGGATATTGCCGATCTATCTCGTTTCTAACACGTCTATCAAAGTGTGCAGGAGCACCATCTAGCTGCATTCACATCCGTTGACGAATATTGATAGGTATACTTTCCAACAGCACAGGCAAATTATCCCTAATAAATCCGAGAAACATGACGCCGTTTAAGTGACCATAAAAAAAGTAAGAACCTGTTACTTGCGTTCCAATTATTCCACCCCACACATTAACAGACCATCTGTGCTGGTGTTCAAGGGTTCTGAAAATATTAGGGTTTTCGTCACTGTAATAGTGAAAGTTATGTCTGTTAACTAATCCGTTGTTATGAAAAGTTGACTCATCGGAAAAAAGCACATAATCAAAAAAAATTTCTTCATCACCAAACTTTTCTAAAGCCCATAAACAAAAATTCAGTCGTCGATCATAATCTTCTTCAAAAAGCTGTTGATGTAGTTGAATGCGATACGGGTGGAATTTGTACTTTTTAATTATTCTTTGGATACTCTCTGCTTATTCCAGTTGTTTCACATATTTTTCACTGACTTGTGAGACGGTGTTCAACTAGAGATAACATCACTAAATATTCATTCTCCTCATTTCCAGTAACCGGTTTTTGCCGTTCTTGCTTATTATGAGATACACTGCCTGTTTTTCGGAAAAGCTGCAACAACTTTTCCAATGAACGCTTGTTAGGATGACTTCTGTTAGGTTACCTTTGGGCATATACTCTTGACGCTAATAAACAGTTTTCTTCACACTCACCGATTATCAAAATCATATCAATTCGTTCTTCCTGGGGATAAGTTCTCATTTTACAATATTTCAAAAAGACAATAATTTTAAACTAGTTAAAACAATGATAATGGTTTGATCAACAAGTTGTGTCACTGTCAAATACTTTTTGTTTCATAATAATAATCAACGTCATCTAGGCCATAGCCTACTATTATTAAAAAAATAGTATAATAGGTTTTATAGGAAATCGTAAGTGTATGTTTTTATTGACCCCATATTGTAATTTTGGTATTTATTTCAATATGAAGTCTAATTTGCTAAGAAACAAGCGAATTTAACATATTTCGTCTCAATAATCAAGACACGTGCATCTTCTTATTTTGAAGAATGCTTTAATATTTCAGAAATGGCAATAAATTTGAGTTTTTACATTTGCCTGCATTTTACTTTAGATACACCGTATTTTAAAAAATTTAAACTTCTGCTTCTAGCGAATCTACGTATTCCTTAATAAAAAGGTTTTTAAAACGCTTTTTGAGCTTTTCATTACAATACAGTGTTTCATTTTTAAGATAAAAAAATTACTCATAAGTAAAATATAAAAACGCCTTCTGTGTAAAAAGCAGAAGAGATAGGTATAGGGAACCCTAATATAGTTTTGAAGGGAATCTAATTCGGCGTCAAATTACGCCACTAACTACGGGGTGTTCTATCCAACTTTAAGAAGTTATTTAATTAAATGTGAGTCAATTTTTTTCGCCACTCTGTATAATATTGCATTGAAAATTTCATGTAGTAGTTAACTTTAACCTTTGATCTAAGCAGTACATTTAATCACGAGCAGCTCGTTACACGTTACAGGGTAAAAACAATTTTCAAATTATGGTCTGTATTTTTAAATTTCTTAAAATTTCTCAGAAACGGTCAGTTTTAAGTATGAGAAATATCATAGTAACTCACCTTTATTTTGTCAATAGTATCTAAAAATATAAAAAAATATAGGGTGTTCCATAAGAAAAAATATAACTTTGGTATGTAATTTTTTTGGGGATCACCCTATATATTTCAAAATAATTTTGGAATATGCTCCTCATGAACCCACATATGACTGTGCTGAAAGTTTTTCCCTAACTCTCTTCATTTCTCGTAGAAATACCGAGGCGAATGTGGTGGGCCACCCTGTATATCTCGGGTTCGGGATGGTGAAAATTTTATAGAGGTGTTGTTCACATGTTAAACAATACGTATGCCAAATTTTAATAATTTCCTAATTCAAGTGTCTCGTGGGGGTACCACCTTAATTGAAATAAAATAATTTATTCACAATTAGGAAGCTATGTGTCCTTCAAAAAACACGGTAAACAAAAAAAAACGTTTACGCAGCTAGTCAAAGCGTATAGTTTTTTTATGTACGATCACACATAACTTTTCACAGAGCAGTTTGATTCCGATGATTCTTTTCACATTGGATAGGTTGTACTCCGGAGTTGGTCCCAATTGGATTTGAACTGAAAAATCCATCCCTTAAGGTAGCAAAATGGGGGATACTGATCGTTCACCCTCTGAATTTTGGTCTGTTAACCGATTCTATCAGGCACAACTTTGTAGTGGATTTTCCGATTTGGATGAGTCTTTTTTTATTAAATAGGGTATACCTCATAGTTAATCATATTTCAATTTGGAATGAAATAATCCATCCCTATGGGTAGAAAAATAGGGGATGATTGATTTTTCACTTGTGAACATTGGCACACATATGTAGTTGACATTGACAGATCCTCCTACATCCGTCACAATAATTACATTCTTTGAAAGGATGGAATTATATACAAAGTGATGAAATCAACTCATCAGAACTTTAAAAAATAATTTATATTATATAAAAATAAATAGTTAAAGTAGTTTATCATATTATTTAACAGTTAATAGTTGAAGTAAGCTAGGTAAGAAAGTATTTTGGAAGTAATCAAAAATTAAGTGGGTAGTAATTAGTAGGTTTCAGCCACAAAAAATTGAAAAATGAAAACTTTTTAACAAAAAATTAAACCGACGAAAAAATCAACTGAAAAGCAGAAAATAAAATAAAATTTCTTGGTCCTGATGATAATTGAGCTCCTAAACTAATGTGAGTAACTAAGTTTGAGTCGGCGCCAAACAAACTAGAAATTGAATCAGGAAAAGCGTAAAATGATGGCAGCGAGATGCTCAGCGGCGTTTTGATTACTTCTTCAAAGTAATATAATGATCTTCGATAATTGTTTGTTTGGCGCCGACTCAAAATTAGTTAGTTACATTAGTTTAGGAGCTCAATTATCATTAAGATCAAGAAGGTTTATTTTATTTTCTGCTTTTCAGTTGACTTTTTCGTCGGTTTAATTTTTTGTTAAAAAGTTTTTATTCTGGTAGGTATGTATTGCAATAGAGTAAAATAATTTTGCTTAATGTTAAAAACCAAAGTTTTGCAAAAAATCATGTATAGGGGAGAGTTGCTTAATTTGAACCGCCACCTAAATTGAACCACGTAAATAAATCTTTATTGAGGGACAGGTTATGCCATCTGATGTCCAAATACTGAAGTTTGTGGTCTAAAACTTACCCACAGTTACATTTCGGTGTTAGTTCTCGTTGGTGTCTGTTGCTGGCAACGTGATTTTAATTTTTTTCTTGTTGACTCTAATATTTCAGTACACTTACTTAAGGGATTAACAAAAAGTTCATTCAGGTAAGTACTTTTTGTTATTCTAGTTATGTTTGTTAGAGTATTTTTGATGTTTCTTGTGAATATAAAATGAAAACAACTCTAAATAAAAAATTGAGGTTAACTTAAAAAAAAAATTTATTGTTTCCTAAATTGAACCCAGAATGGGATTCTAAAATTGAACCGGTTCAATTTAAGAAACGTGTTAGGGAGTAATTTTTTTTTCATTTCCATTTCCATATTGGTATATCTAAAAGTTTTTTTATAATTTCTTCTTGAATTAAATAATAAGAATAAAATATTTTCAGGATGATGTCACAGACAAAACGAGGCAGATATGGTGAATGGTCCGAAAAGGATATGGAAATGGCCATAAAAGCTCACAAAGATGGAGTTGGATTAAATGAGTGACAACGAAGATTTAAAATCAATAAATCAACTCTATTAAGACATATTGGACAAACAAATAAAATCACAAATAATTGCATTGAACGAATGGGTACAAGAAATGTTTTTAATGTTGAAATGGAAACATTAATAGTCAAACACATTCTAAAGTTTGAAAAAGTGTTTTTTGGTTTAACAATAAAAGATGTCCGAAAAATTGCATTCCAACTGGCTGAAAAGCACAAATTACCTCATAAATTCAATAAAGAAAAATTTATTGCTGGAAAAAATGGTTTTATGGCTTTATGAGACGTCATAAGGAATTATCACTCAGACAACCAGAATCTACTTCGCTTGCACGATCAAGAGGATTTAGCAAGGAAAAAGTAACAGAGTTTTACAAACTTTTGGAAAAGTTAGTTGACAAATATAAAATTGATGCGAACACAATATTTAATGTTGTCGAATCCGGGTATTTCACAGTCAAAAAAAGAATGCAAAAGGTTATTGCTAAAAAAGGCAGAAGACAGGTGGGTGGAATTACTAGTGGTGAAAGGGGAGTTAACACAATAGTTGTGTGCTGTGCTAATGCTGCTGGCCTTTATATCCCCCTATGATAATTTTAAAAAGAAAAAGATATGCTCCTGAATTGGCAAAAGGTGCTCCCAGTGGAAGTATTTGTCAGATTTCTGACTCAGGTTACATCAACTCTGAATTATTTCTACTTTGGCTTAAACATTTTCACAAAATTGTGAAAAGTGGCCCCAACAAAGATGTTCTTTTGCTATTAGATGGGCATACAACACATAGCAATAACTTAGAAGCTTTAGAATTTTGTCGCGAGAATCATATTCATCTTCTTCAGCTACCCGCACATACAACACATAGACTCCAGCCCTTAGATGTAGCATTTTTTAAACCACTACAAAGTTACTTCGTGCAGGCACAAGATTCTTGGTTGAGGGCTCATGTTGGACAGGGGAATTCAGCTTACAATATTTCAGAACTTATTAGTGAAGCATATGGAAGGGCAGCTACTGTGGGAACAGCTGAAAATGCTTTTAAAGCAGCAGGTATGTGGCCTGTCAATATGAATCTTTTTCCAGACCACTTCCCTTGCAGTCGAGCGACAAATAGAAAAAGAAAATTTCGAAACACAAAAAATACCTGAAGACGAAACAACACCAAAATTTAATAGTCAGGCTGGTCTGTCTTCATCTACCATTGTATTCGAAACAAACGAAACACCTGAAGACAAAACACCACCAATATTAAAAAATAGTCAAGCTGGTCCATCTTTATCTAGCATTGTGTCCGAAATACAAAACACCTGAAGACAAAGCACCACCAATATCAAATAGTCAGGCTGGTCCATCTTCATCTACTATTTTGTCCGAAGCCAGTCCTAACACATTTAATAAAAGTTTAGAAGAGATATGTACCCTTCCAAAGAATTCTGAAGTCAGTGGTAATACAAAAAAACGTCATCATACGTCATCAGCTATAGAACTGACTAGTACACCATACAAAGATGAGTTGGTTGCTAAAAAAAGAAGTAAAGAAGAGTCAGAAGAATCAAAAATAAATGAGAAGAGCAAGAAAACTAAAGAAGCTATTCAAAATGTAAAATCAAATTTGTTCAATAAAGCAAAAGGATTGATTAAAAACAAAAAACCGAAACAAAAGCCAAAAATACGACACAGAAATACTAAAAAAAATAATATTGGAGGAATCAGCTGATTCAAGTGAAAAAGAAGATGCGCTGTGTTTGTATTGTCACGATTCTTATTCCAACTCTGTAGCGGAGGAAGGATGGGTTAAATGTCAAGTGTGCTCAAAATGGGCACACGAAAAGTGTGCAGGAATCGAAGAAGACGAGATTTGGATCTGTGACATATGTAAACATTAATTTTTAATATGGGTTCAAATTAGGTTACTAGTGGTTCATTTTAGGCTACCGGTAGCCTAATTTGAACCATGTTCCTCAAAATTGTTTTATATTTGGGATTCAAAAATGTTTTGTTTTTTGTTTTTTTTGTTCAGTAAAAATAAAAGTTTATATATTTCTCTATCGTTTGAGCTCAGAATGTGTGCTAACAATTGAGTAATACCGGAATTATTGTCATTTCTTTTGAAGTGGTTCAAATTAGGCAACTCTCCCCTACAACTCGAATATAAAGTCTCTATTTTGCACTTTCATAACTCGCCTAAGGCTCTTTATGAAAACTTCTCGCACATACAAAAAAGAGTCGCTTTATATTCTTGTTGTATAAATAACTATTTGATAATCAAAATTCGTTTTATAATACAAATGCATATTGATTTCATCGATATTTTTAATCATATTATGACCGCAATTAAAAAAAAAACCTAAAAAATTCCTGTGTGGTAACAAATAACACACTGAAAAATAATATAATGTAGGTTTCCAGAAGTGAAATGTACGTTTGACCCACTAAAAGTCTAGGAAAATCTAAGTGCGTAAAATTATTTGAACTAATTTTTTTTTCAGGTGACTTCTTCAAGTATTGACGTCTTTTAGAAAATATAAAATGTCAGAAAAAAAACTGTGCTCTGAAAATGCCAGATTTTAAAAAGTGTTAAGTTGTCTACTGAATGTATACAGGGTATCATCAGTGCAAGTACAATTCGTCATTCGAAATTGCATCTGAACATGAAAATAAAAAGTTCTTGTCATCTGTTTTGCAATTTTTTTTTGATATCATCATTGGTATTGAAGCAAGGGATTCAAAGAAGATTTCCATTGGACAGGCTTTGGTTGGTTTCAATTCTATAGTAATACAATCTATCTACTTCAATTCTAGTATTTTATTACATGTAAAACCCATCCCACGCCTTAGATTATTTACACGCAAGAGTTTCATATTTGATTATCATTATTTTGTAATTGTATTCATCTTCATAACAATTATGAAGATTATGTCCTCCTATGGGAATCTCATGTTTATTGGTCACAGTGAGTTTTGTAGAATTGTTATATTGTCGACGAATAAATATTATTATAATTTCCGCACTTTTCGGTATTCCCTGTATAATTTTCGATTTTGTGTGCTCATCCGCTAACAGAGGCGCGCTCAGAGTCTTACACTTATTAGAAATATACAGGGTGATTCAAAAGTACTTTGCCAAACTACAGGAGGTGATTTCTCACAACATTCTAATATGAATTGTCCAAATAAATAAATGTTCGGAAACGCTTCGTTTCCAAGATACAGGGTATTAAAGTTTTATTTTTATTTTCGTTTTTTTTCAAATAACTTCCGAAATACTGACCTTAATCGAACGAAAATTGATATTGAGAAGTTTTTTGAGGTGTCGAATTCGAACCTGATGTTATTATTGCTCCTACTCGTAGGAGGCGTCACCTACACGTCTTTTTCTTTTTTGAAGATTCATAACTTTTTTGGGCGTACTAGCACATATTTCAGTGGAAAAATCAATTCCTCTATCTTATCTTCGTAAAAAAGCTACCCTTGTTACAAGTCGCTATGAGCAACCGTTTTCTAGATATTTGGACTTGAAAATTTCAAGTCGATCATTTGATAATCGATGCGTGTTGAAGTTATTACCATTATATGCATTTTTCACAAGAATGCCTAGGAAATGAATTTGACGTTTAAGTAAGTTGTTTTGGTAATTATATATTATGTGACAGTTAAACGTTTTGTTGTTTTATTGAAGTTTCTATAAGTTTTAAAACACTAATTTTGAAATAATGCATTATTTAAACAATAATGCTTATTTAGCCGATATGCATTTCGTTTATGGCCTTGCGGATGGCAATGCGCGCGAAACAAGACGTATTTACCAGCAGCGATTTCCTAATCGAGTACTGCCTTCAGCTCCAACATTTACCAGTCTCCACCGTCGTTTGGCAGAAACATACAGCTTTGAGAGGGCAGCTGATATTATTGGAAGACCACGAGCAGTCTGAACCCCAGAATTGGAAGAAGTTGTTTTGAACGCTCTCGAGGAGAATCCAGAAACAAGTATCAGAATAATTGCTGAAGCTCTCAATTCTATCAGTCCACAGTTTGGAGAATTATCCACCATCAACAATTTTATCCATACCATATTCAAAGGGTGAAAGCTCTTTCGCCACGAAACTTTCTTCAAGGCATTACTAGTGAGTGGTTTTTGGGAGAATTGGCTGGAAATCCTCAATTTTTACGATATGTACTCTTCACGGACGAGGCAAACTCCTCCCGAAATGCTATCACAAACTTCCATAACAACCATGTTTGGGCTTTGGAAAATCCGCACGCAGTTAATGAAAGACATTATCAGTATCAATTTCCTGTAAATGTATGGGCGGCAATAATTGATAATTACTTGATAGTTCCTTTCTTTCTTCCATTCCAACTGAATGGCGCAACTTACAGAGACTTTTTAGAAAATGAATTGTCGGGACTACTTCAGAATGTACCGTTAGAAATTCGTATCCGCATGTGTTTTATACATGATGGGGCTCCGGCCCATTTTAGCGTTGTAGCCAGGGAATTCCCTAACACTGTTATCCAAATCGATGGATCGGTAGGGGTGTAGAAGAACCTAACCAGGCGTGGGCACCAAGGTCCCCAGATCTAAGCCCGCTAGATTTCAATTTTTGGGGACATTTGAAGGCTCTAGTTTATAAAACTCCTGTAGCGAACGAGGAAGATCTAAGAAACCGATTAGTAGACGCCTGTGAAACAATAAGAAACACACCAATAATTTTTGAGCGGGTACGAGATTCAATGACTAGAAGACTGAATGCCTGTATCTTCGCTGAAGGTGGACACTTTGAACAATTTATTTGAATGCAATTTAGTTTCCTTTATTTTATTTTATTCTACATATTCAAAATTTCTTGAAATAAAATGTTGATATTTCTTGCAAATGTTATTAAAACAAATACAGATTTTGCACCCTTGATACAAAAATAACTATTTTAAACGAGTAAAAATAAATAGAATAGGTGGCGCCTAAAAAAAATAAAAACTTCTTACTTAAACGTTAAATTCATTTCCTAAGCATTCTTGTGAAAAATGCAAAATAATGGTAATTTCAACATAATCGACTTGAAATGAAAGTCTAAATATCTAGAAAACGGTTGCTTATAGCGACTTGTAACAGAGGTAGCTTTTTTACATATATATGATGGAGAAATTGATTTTTCTACTGAAAAATGTGCTAGAAGTACGGTAAAAAAAGTTATGAATCTTCAAAAAAGAGAAAGACGTGTAGGTGGCGCCCCCTACGAGTAAGAGCAATAAAAACATCAGGTTCGAATTCGACACCTCAAAAAACCTCCCATTACCAATTTTCGTTTAATTAAATTAAATAAAAATAAAACTTCAACACCCTGTTTCTTGGAAGCGAAGCGTTTCCGGACATATATTTATTCGAATAATTCATATTAGAATATTGTGAGAAATCATCTCCTGAAGTTTGTCAAAGTACTTTTGAATCACCATGTATACACAAATTCCAGGTGCATGACATTTCTCAAATTTCGAATTTATCTGAAAGCTTCATATTATAAGGAAATTCATTAAATGTAGGTCATAATCAATAGTTTTCCATGCCTTCTGTAAATTCAAATTATATCCGCCAATAACAAAAAATGTCGTTCTTAGATTATTCAGTGGTATGCATGTTCTGGCTTAACGAAGCTTTCGACATAAATAATGAATTGGACCACTTCGATATCAAATTCAATGCTCTAGGAAATAGATTCATTCAAATATTCAGATACCTTGCCTGTTCTCTAATACATTTTTGAAACTTTGTAGGGTAGCTAAATACTTGGGTAGACGTTTTTCCCCAAGTTTTATATCCCTAACACGATATATGTATATTGGTTTCTTCCTGTCCACACTCAATATCTAATACTAATCTGTATGACCTTCATCACCTACTAGATCATGTCTTTAAAATTCTAAACAATGGCAATTGCCTTTTATAACCGTTATTTCCGGCTTGAAAATGGCCATATTTCCTTCCTTATTGGGAAACGTTAAATGCAACCGTAGCTTCTTGACAGGATTTACCTGATAGTTTCAAGAAAGACAGTAATAGTTCAATGGTTATTTATCCCATTGTAATGATGTAAGAGAAAACAGCTTTGTTCCGGTCAATTCCTAGTCTGACAGTCTCCAGACACCTTTACAATGCATTCATAGAAAAGATCTGCGAAGGTAATTGTTGGTTGGCTCATTTCAGGTAGTACTAATAAATTATATTGCAGGACTCCTACAAGAGTTCCATGAAGTATATTCTTTCCTCATTTCTACAATTATTAACGAAATTTCGATTCCGAGAAGAGATATATCTGAGCATTTCAAGTTTTCCCTAATTAAGATTGTTACCACCATAGGGATCATGCTTGGACTATTTCTCGCAGGATCTGTTGAATTTAAAGTGAAAATAATAGTTTGAAAAAACTAAAAAACACGCTTTTATAGAAAACCAGACTAAAAAAATAGAAAAAAAAAATATATAAAAAAAAGCGTGGGGTGCATGGTATCGCCTCGGTGTGTAATGTACTATATAATCATTTATACCATGCACCCCACGCTTTTTTTCAAAATAAAATAATTTTTTTTTTATTTTCTATTTTTTTAGTCTGGTTTTCTATAAAAGCGTGTTTTTTAGTTTTTTCAAACTATTATTTATTTCCTACTTTTTAGTGTAGTTTATTTATGAAAGCGTGTATTTTTAGTTTTTTTAAAACTATTATTTTTATTATTTGTTTGCAAATTAAAAAATGGAATAATTTTATCAAATGAGGTAATCATAATCTCCGACCCCAAAAACCCCCACATACCAATTTTGAGTAGAATCAGACCATAATCACAATACTTGGCCGCCATTTTCAAGCCGCCATCTTGAATTTTTCAATTTTTACAAAAGAATCATAATATTCGACCCCAAAAACCCCCACATACCATTTTGAATAGAATCAGACCATAATCACAAAACTCGGCCGCCATTTTAAAGCCGCCATCTTGAATTTTCCAATTTTCACAAAAGAATCATAATATTCGACCCCAAAAACCCCCACATACCAATTTTGAATAGAATCAGACCATAATCATAAAACTCGGCCGCCATTTTGAAGCCGCCATCTTGAATTTTCCAATTTTTATAAAAGAATCATAATATTCGACTCCAAAACCCCCACATACCAATTTGAATAGAATCAGACCATAATCACAAAACTCGTCCACCATTTTGAAGCCGCCTTATCTTGAATTTTTCTAATTTTCACAAAAGAATCATAATCTTCGACCCCAAAAACCCCTCAGATACCAAATTTTAAAGCGAATCAGACCATAATCACAAAACTCGGCCGCCATTTTAAAGCCGCCTTATCGAATTTTCTAATTTTCACAAAAGAATCATAATATTTGACCCCAAAAACCCCCACATACCAATTTTGAATAGAATCAGACCATAATCACAAAACTCGTTCACCATATTGGAGCCGCCATCTTGAATTTTTCAATTTTGACAAAAAAAACCAAAAACCCTTGGCCAATTTTAAAAAAATCGTACGCCATTTTGTTTTTTCTCTACATATAAATTTCTTGATGCATTGTCACCGGAATTATGTACACCTGCCAAATTTCAAATCATTCGGACGTCTGGAAGTGGGTCAAAATCGCGCTCAAAGGAGTCGGTTACAAACAAACAAACATACAAGTGAAGCTAATATAAAGCGTGTAAAAATAAATATATTACTATCGATGCGGAATCTTTTTGAAAGTCGTATGTCCCTAAGTCAAGCGTAGCAGAAGTCTTTAATGTGGTATCGCTGTATCCTCAGCTATAATAATAATAATAATAATGATAATAATAAATATAATTCTGTAGACAAAGCATTTACATAATAATAAAAATAAAAATGTCGAAATTCAAGAGAAATGATGGTATACATAAAGGTAAGGACAAAACAAATATCGATAAAAAAAATATATAAAATGTGACATGACAGGATGAAAAATCGAGGAAACTGTTTAAATTTATCATTTCGATAGAAAAAAATATGCCGCAGGATAGATTTAGAGATAAAAAATAAGAAAAAAATCCTAAATATATTCTATTTTATTTTTTGTGAGTGAAAAATCCTCCTGTATACTATAATATGGTCTGGAGGAGAACAGTTCTTCCAGGGCATGTCTGCAGTAATCACATTGAACAATTAATTATCTCTTTGGGTATATGATTATACATTTTGCGTCCATTATAGTATATTGAGTCCTTCACTAGTTTTGTTTTTGTGATTGGGAGATTTAGAAGGTTATTACTTGTTTGACGTGTAACATGATAACCCGGATTACTAGAAAACTTGCACTTATGTTTGTGTATCAGAGGAACAGTTTCCATGATGAAAATCGAAACAACGGTGAGTATTTTATATTTTCTAAAAAGCTCTTTACAAGAATCTCTAGGGTGAGCTTTGCATACATTTCTCACAGCTCGTTTTTGTACGACTAAGACTGAACCCAGCAAGCTATCATTCCACACCCCCCAAAATGGAATACCATACCTAAAGCTTCTATTCAAATACCCTGAAAAGTACAAAATAATTGCTTTGGATGTGTGACCTAGGTTTTTCCGTGAGTTATAGATTCAAGAGCTTGTCGCATCTATATTCGAAATGAAAACTTTGCGCGACAAGCTCTTGAATCTATAACTCACGAAATAACCTACGTCACACATCCAAAGCAATTATTCTGTACTTTTTAGGGTATTTGAATAAAAGCTTGTTTTAAAAAATGTTTTTTTCATTAATTATTTCATTTATAACTGAGATTATGAACGTGATCTTCAAATTTTAATTGAAAGATACAACATTCATTTTTTTAATATTGAATGACAGTTTGTTAGCATCACACCAATCCTTAATTTTGTTGAGATCCAATGTGATTACATTTTTCAAGTCTACTACGGTTTTACTATGCCACATGATGGTTATATCACCCGCAAAAAAAGTGAGTTTTCCAATCAAATCGAGGACATTAATATCATCTCCAAATCCTATCATGCAAAGAATTTCAATTCTTTCTCGTTCATTTAATCAAATCATTTTCCATGAAATGACAAAGTGACTACTCAATAATGTATCGCTGAACGAAGATATTCTTTGAAGAAATAACTTCACAAAAACTATTCAGCAATAAAAACAAAATTCTGGTCGCTATGGCTTCTGTCAAGTAATGGAAATAGTCAGATAGCAAACGGTGCACAATTTGAACATTAAATTTGATCGTTGTTTGAAGCTCTCATTGCCATTAAATTCAGTATTTTCATATTTCAAAATAGTTTTTTTAAATTTATTTTCATTTCACCGATGCTCACAATCACTTTTTCACATTCCGCAATGAAAAATGGAGTTGCCATCAAAAAATTACCGATGACGTCATTTCTTCTACACGAATCATTCTGATGTATTGATTAAATTTGAAAGAATGCCCAAATAAAAATAAAATTTGACGGCTTCGAGCGTTGTTTCCAAAAATTATTCCTTTAATTTTTCACGAATTTATCCAGTACTTTACGAGAGCACTGAATTTAACGGACGCACTGTATACAAACCCTGTGTGATATATTTTTGAAATAAGCTTTATATGGAGATTCCAAAAATTGAATAATATATAGGGTGTTCCGATTGAAAAAATTGTCACGGCCGTCATTAGTCAAACGTGGATCACCCTGTAAATTTAATTTTTCCATAAATGTGGAAAGTTGAGATTAAAAATCAACCTGTTTTAAGAGATTCCTCAGAAATGGATAGTTTGGCTAGAAATGAGTTTATTCAGTACTTTACGGAAGCACTGTATGTCCACCGGTAATTTCTACCAACAAGTAGAGTTATCTATGAAGAAAAATCCAAAAATATATGATTTTCCAGATTTTGTTGAGGCAGTTAGAAGAGCTAATTCCTCGAATGTAAAAGTTATACCTCTGACTATTCTTCAGTCTACAAAATAAATAAGCAGAGAGAGGTTAACTGAAGCCAGAAAAAAATAAATACTAACGTTAGGATCCATCGTGCCAAAAATTAGGCTAGAGTTTTGGAAAAATTCACCTGTAAATGAAAAAGTGATGAATCTACTCACCAACATTATTAATAATAATGAAATGGATAGCGTCTGTGATTAAATATCAATGAAATAAGTTTGTGGCATTCAGTCGAGAAAATGAAAACTAGAACTGGAAAATAAAAATGTGGATCGGCCAAGATTCGAACCTTGGACCTAGTCGAATGCTCTGCCAACCGAGCCACCAGTCCTTGTTCGAAACCGACGATTCACACCTTTAAATTCAGTTCTGTATTAGTAAGGAAGATGATGAGGGTTAATGTGATGCATGAAAACATTCACGCATGCAACACCTAATGTCTATCCGCTGGTGTCAATCATATACAGGTTGTCCCTGGACTTCCTCTTTTCTTCTCGGGAATGTATAGATGGGGTCAAAATATCACCAGTACTTCATATATTTTTTGTTCCTAAAAGCCTCCGTTACCAAGTTCCGGGATCTCAAAGTTACAAAATGAAAAATGTTTTTCTTTGATAACTTTTGAAGTGAATATTCAAAATCATCTCAATTTTGGTGATTGACTAAACAAATGAATTCCTTCGATGAGCTTTCATGCAAAAGTCAGTTGTTTTGCTACAAAGTCAGGAATGGACTACCCCGATGGTCCACACCCCAAAACTTTGAAATGACTGGGATTTGTCAATATGTTTTAACAAAACAAGGTTACCTGGACAATTTGCTGAAGAAAAGTACTCGTGTGGAAAATCGATCGGAGCAACGATTTTTGATAAAAATGCATTTTTGTTCGATGACATCCAACCTGAGATTTGTAATGAAAATAGAAATGATAGGTATAATGTTCATAACGAATTTTCATCATGCAAACACGTTTACCTTACAGAACTCATGGTGTAAATAATCAATCGCAAGCCTCAAGAGCAAACAAAAATGCAAAATCCCCTACAAAAACTGCTCGATATGACCCCCGTCTCTCTCAATACATTTTCTTAGTCGGCGCAAACACCCTCTCTGCACTTGAAATAGCATGCCAGGTTCGTTTCGTATGGCTTCACAATGTAATGTAATTCTATTCAAAAAGGCATCTCTGGTGTGAAAAGGTGTAGCGTAAACGAGGCTTTTCAGATGCCCCCACAGAAAGAAGTCAAATGGATTTGAATCCGGAGACCTCTACCAATCCATCTATTGGGGAAAATCTGGTTCAGATGGTCCCGCACAATCAAACTAAAATGAGGAGGAGCGCCATCATGCATAAACCACATATCTCTTCGGGTTTGCAATGGAACATGTTCCAAAAGTCCATTCAAATCGTTCTGAATGAACTCCAAATAACGTTCTCCATTCAATCGGTCATGTAGAACGATTGGTCCTATAAGATGGTTTCCTATGATACCAGCCCAAACATTCACGTTGAGTTTCCGTTGGTGTTTGGTTTGCAATTTTCTTCGGCCCATATGTGGAGATTATGAGAGTTGATTACTCCATCTCTACTGAAACCTGCTTCATCAGTGAATAAAACTCGAGTAATGAAAGTCATATCCTCTCTTTACTTATCCAGGAACCAATTGGCATATTCCAGTCATGCTGAAAAATCTTCAGGTGTCATGGCATGTACCTCCTGGATGTGATATGGGTGGAGCAGTTGTTCCCTAATTATTCTATGAATAGTGGACTTGGATATATGGAACTGTTCTGATAGGTTTCTGATACTCATTGAAGGATCATCAGCGACAGCTTCCAAAATATTTTCCTCCAGTACAACGGTACGCACAGCCCTAGGAGCGCCCTCACCACCTCGTTTTGGCAAAATTGAACCTACAATAATATCGAAATAAAACAACAGGCTCCAATTAATTATCCATTCGACATACCTGTCTCCCTCAAGCTGCGATCGACACGCTCGAACGTTTCTCTTGCCGGTAACGTTCGATTGGGATTCTGCAGCATTATCAAATGCTAGTGCATATTCGTTGAATGTAAACTGTTCGGCCATATCAAAACACTTCAAACTGCCCTATTAGAATATTGACAATACAATGACAACGCCCCTTTTCGTGTTTCGCGAGAAAAAAAAAATATGTCTCAAAAGTTGTTCAAAACAACATTTTATAGCTATGTTTTGAAAAAAATCTGAAATAAAAAATAAAAATATTTTTTTTTGTCACAATTTTTCTTACTATAGTTCTTTTGCGGCGTTTCGACTTTTATAAAGTCATCCCCAGGGCAATTTCCTCTCTGTAGTTCGATATGATGTTCTGTAGGATTCCTACACAACAAACTACAAGCTACAGCGACCAGTAAGGTCACAAAACATCAAACAGAAAATCAAAATTTTGGAATACTTTTGACTACATAACAACATGGGATTTCTACAGAACATCAAATCAAACTACGGAGAGAAAATTGCCCTGAGGATGACTTTATAAAAGTCGAAACGTTAGCAACAGAACTATAGTGCTTTTAGTTATTTTGACCTTCTCCCAACCAACTCCAAGCCACAGCAAACAAAACACAAGCATGTCTTTTCTCTAGAAAAGCCGATCTCACTGTGCCTAACATAACTTTGTCAGGAGTAACCATACCACTGAAGTCATCCATATCGATGCTTGGTATTACTATCAGCAATAACTTTTCCTGGGAAAATCACGTGAGGTCCATTGCCAAAAGTGCATCCCAAAAACTTGGTTTTTTGTTTCGTGCCAAGAGCTATTTCACCCCCAGTCAGCTGCTTATGATCTATAAGGCACAGATCCGACCTGTCCTGGAATACTGTTTCCATATTTGGAGTGCGGCACCTAAACATATCCTGAGGCTATTGGATTCTGTCCAAAAAAGGGCAATTCGTCTCGTCGGTGATGCCTCGCTTACAAACTCGCTCACTTGTCTGGAACACCGTAGAAAAGTTGGCGATTTGTCTCTATTTTATAGATATTTTCATGGGCGATGCTCTTCTGAAATATCAACAATCGTTCCTGCTTTGGCAGTCTCTTCGAGATTAACCCGTCAAGTTCAGTCATCACACCCCTTCGTGGTCACTTTGGAGAGCTGCAGAACATCACTTTCCAAAGACTCGTTCATCCAACGAACAGCGAGGCTTTGGAACTCATTGCCTAGGGAGGTGTTCCCCGAGGCATACAACCTTCAGAAATTTAAGAAGAACACCAACTCCTACCTTCTTTCCCTTAGTTCCCACGATGTTCTCTGAACATTACAGGATATCCCTTTTCGTGGGAACCAGAACATAAAAAAAAAAAGGTCACAAAACATCATTCAGAAAATCAAAATTTTGGAATACTTTTGCCTTTGGACTACATAACAACATAATCAATCAAACTAGGAAGAGGAAATTGCCCTGAGGATGACTTTATAAAAGTCGAAACGTTGGCAACAGAACTATAGTGGTTTTAGTTATTTTGACCTTCTCCCAACCAACTCCAGCCAAAGCAACCTGCAAGGTCACACAACATCATACAAAAAACATTCATAAGAGGTCACCGAAATATCTTCAGGACGTTATAATCCCGATGTTTATTATTTTTGAAGGTCCTTGTATATACATAAATATAAATTGAATTTTTTAATTGAACAAAAAATAAATTGATTTTTGCCAAATTGTTGGATACCTACAATATTATCATTGTTGATGCGTGCATCGACAGATTTCCTCATGATCTAAGAGGCCATTAAACGATTGACTAATGATGCTAATATGTTATCAAGAGTTGTCAAACGATTTAGTAGTGTTATTATTTATTCAATTATTTTTATCACCCTTCTTGTATAGTTTTTCATTGCAAGAGTTATTTTACATTTTGTTGTGCGTCAACAATAATTAGAGATACCCTAAGGAAAGCTAAGTTTGCAAGAAAAAATTGAACTCGTCTATAATATGTGGCTAGCGTATTTATAGTTCCAGTAAAGCAGCAGATATATTCAATGCATATTGTATGCATTGAATTTTATATTTTCTGCAATTCAATGACAATTTCATCTCCAATTCTCCGTCTGTCGAAATGCAGTTAACCTCAAATTCAAATAGTACAAAACACGTAAAACAACACGACAGTGCTTTCTTTGTGCAATGTTCGGGGGCTTCTAATTCTAGCTTTAATATTGGTGAAGTTTGACAGATGTCTCTTTTCAACCAATAGCAAAGCTAGAATTAGAACCCGCGAATAGTTCGTCTCAAAATGAAAGCTGAGGAAATAAATATACCCTGTTACAGAATTGAAACTTAAACGAAATTGGCGCCATCTGACACGCTAGTAATCTCTATTATCAAGTAGGCCAAGTGTCGCCAAGTTGATCCCAAACTTCTACAGGTATAAGTGCAAGCACCAGGGTTTTTAGACATCTTAATTTTGAACAAATTTAAAGCTACAGGGAGTATGGAAAATCGTTACAAAACTCCACATAGTAAGCCTAAGATGCCTTTAATGTTTTGTTAACGGTCACAGAAAATCCACAGATGGCACTATCGCAGAGGCAGGAACAAACTGGTATATCTGAAGAAGAATTTTGAAGAATAATAAATTTTGCGCCTACAAACCAAAATTCACCCACACCTTACTTGATAGAGATTTCGATGCCCGCTTAGATTTTTCATTTTGGTTCCAACGCATGATTGAAGAATGCCAAAATGTCCCTACAAAAGTTTTATTTACTGATGAGGCGACTTTCACATCAAACGGTACTGTCAATTCCCAGAACTGTAGATTGTGGGCTGATGAGAACCCAAATTGGACGATAGAGGCAAAAAGTCAATGTTCCTTCAAAAGTAATGTTTGGTGCGGCATATTAGATACGCAGATCGTTGGGCCTTACTTTTTTAGGAGCAACTTTAATTCACGAAATTATTTAGATATTTCAATTAACGAGTGTTTTGATTCATTACATGGATTACCGCTGAAAGAAGAAATGATATTTTTTTTCAACAAGACGGAGCGTCAATAAATAGTACCTTTGAAGTCAGAGCGTGGCTTAACGAACACTTTCCTCATAAATGGATAGGACGATATTCAGAAAACCCGTGGCCTGCAAGATCCCCAGAATTGACGCCCTTGGATTTCTTTTTATGGGGGTACCTTAGAAGTAGGGTTCATAAACATCGGTCATTTCGTAATATCGACCATTTAGAAGAAGTAATACGACAATGTATCAATAACATTACACCACAAATGCTGCGAAATGTGTCCAGAGAAATGAAATCCTGAACAACTACATGTATTGAACGTCAGGGTAGACACGTCGAGTAATGGACATTTACAAACTTTCGAGTATGCATTAAATTGTTTGGTTTATAATTATTTCAGCTACTAATTTTATTATAAAATGTAATTATGTAAAAAATTGAATCAATTTTTTGTTCTAATAAAAAATTCATATTACAATTCTGTAGACACATGGTTCTTTGTCAATAATTAACATTATCGGGATTATAATGTACTGAAGATATTTCAGTGACCTCTTATGAAGCAGCTGAACACATTGCAATTTCAAATTTTCTCCGAATAAAATAGTAATAGCTTGCAAATCTTCACAAAATATTATTTAAAATGTCACTGTTGGCTTGACTAATGAGTTTTTTTGTCAGAAATGTATTTTTCCAAATTATTTTTTTTATGGCAACAAATTTATTTTTATTTTTTTATCTCTAATTTTTTTCAAAATTTGTACATTGCTATAAAATGTCGTTCTGAACAACTTTTCCCTTATCATTTTTCGATATTATTCCAAATTAATGTGTGTTGGGACATAATTTTTACTTTATTTTCATTTTCGGCCAAACACGAAAAGATGAACGCCACTGTACAACGTCTTTTGGGGTTTCTTTTGATGCAGAAGCGATTTTTCGTACCGATATTTGTCAAAATTTATTAATAAAAGAATTTCCCTTATGATGCGCACTTTCTGCCTGTCATTGTATATCCTTTTTCCAAACTCCTCCGCCACAGTAAATAGTATATTATTCAACGAGCGGTAATGTAGGTCATAACTCACGCAGATGAAGTTTGCAGCACGAGCCGCAGGCGAGTGTTGTAATTCATCAAGTGAGTAATGACCATTACCGCAAGTTGAATACTATACTTTATCTACGACTATAACAATAAATGCTAGAATACAAGTACAGAGAAAGAACTTTATTCACAAATCTTAATAGTTACCTATAACAATGCTATGAAAAATGTAATTGTAATTACAAATTTTTTTTATTAATAAAATTAAATGTAAAGTTTGAACAACCAGTAAACTGAATATGTGGGACTGAATTATGCAAGTTTATTGTTTCATTTTGGGTTTGTTGCATATATGTTGTTGATGTACTAACTGGTGGAGGTGTTATAGAACTGTATATTTTATTTGCAGTATCTGTCTTATTCTTTTCGGAATCATCAACGTACCCCTCAGCCACAGTAGTTGATCGCCAACCGCCATGGCGTTTCAGTGCCGTTATATCCCCTCCAGCATCTACTAATAAAGTTGCCGACGAGCGGCGAAAACAATGCCCTGTATATAAATTACAGTGTGGTAATTTAAAAAAATGTAGCAATGTCTTTCCCCATTGCTCCAAATTTATTGATGCCAATTCTTTGTGAGTGATATTTTCCATTTTGAAATTTATAAAGAATAATATCGTTTGCGATATATCAGTAGGACAAAGATTTAAATATTTCTTAACTATGGTATAAAAATTTCCCGTAACAGTGATTTTTCTGGCAATTTTTGTTTTTGTATTTGGTACACTGACCATAAAAATAGATCCATGATCTTCTAAATCTGTTATTTGCATAGAGTGAAATTCTGCTGCACGACAAGCACCCATAATGCCCATTATTAAAGCAACCTAAAATAAATCATGCAGTTGACTAGATGATAAAAACGATTGAATATTGTGAGATCTACTACCTTTGTCGCCAGATATTTCTCATCAGGAGCTTCATTTATGAAATTATTAAGTTGTTCTGGCCTAAAAGTTTTTGCCTTTTTAGCTACATGTTTCTCTAATTGACGTTTAAGAAACGCGCGTAATTTCAAATAATTCTCTATATTGATTCCATTATTTATGTTGAGTGTGCTTCTTAGCATGGAGTAGAAAGTCGATAGGGAGAATGCTTTATATTTAGTGCTAAGTTCACTAAAATATGCCAAAAGTACATTTTCTGTGAACGATGACTTAATGTTCTTGCTGCTACACCAATCTTGAAAATTTTTGTATACACTTTTATATTTGTTTTGGGATTTTTCGGGCAATAAATTCTGTATTGTAACATAATAATCATCTTCACTATCTGAATTCATCTTATTCAGCACAAAATTCAGAATAATTAGGTATTAACGTAATTTGATAACGTCAAAATTATTCAAGTGACATTACTCCCCTCAATAACAATAATGGACTATTCCCTTTCGGCCAAACGGCTTGTACAGAAGAACAGAGCCACCTTGATATTCAGTTCGTAAATAATTCCAAGAATCTTTTCCGATTTATCATAGTGAGTTATAGTAGTGAGTTATTATAACTCACGTTCTTTGTTTATAGCTACTATTAATTGCTCAAAAGCAGTTGAATAATCAATATATAATTTAATAGGAGTAAATAAAGGTATTTTATTCCTGATAATATTTTTCGTTATATATCGAATTGACGTGCCACATATTCAATGTAAACCATTAATCCAACTTCGGCATACAGAAAACATAAGAAATTATGTTCAAGGAAGGATATAATAATAAGGTTTATTTGGATACAAATTTAACAATATATCTTATAAACTATGAAACCAAATAAAGAAGGGGGGAAAACCGCAAAGCCATTGGCTGTCCGCGGTGTGAGTGATTTATGAAATATTAAATTCTCAATTAAGTACTACATCACTATATCATTAACGATAGCAAATAACGCCTAAGATTAAGGAAATACAATAAAATAAAACTAGGGAAAAATTGATGAGATACATCGAGAAGTTATTGAGTAAACTTTGTTTTTTTCACGTTGAAATTGAATATTTTTCTCAGGCAGCCTGCAATGTGTACATTTACCACACAATCTCTCAACATTCTACCTGATTCAAATATCGAGATAAATGGTTATTGCATTCGGCAATTGCCGATGTTTTCCTCTGAGCAGGTCACCTGAAATTAGGCGGGAGGCGCTACCCTAAATTTTGTCGAATTTTACAAAGAACAAAACGTGTTTTCAATTTTTTGTTCAGATTTTTAACCACTGTAATTCGTTATATTACTTTTTAACAAAAAATTAAACCGACGAACTACGGAACTGAAAAGTAGAAAATAAAATAAACCTTCTTAGTCTCAATAACTAGTCTCCTAAACTAATGAAGTAACTAATTTTGAGTCGGCGCCAAACAAACAAGCAAATGAATTAGATAAGGCGTAAAATGATGGCATCGAGTTGAGCGGTGACATTCTGATAATTTACCTAATTTAATGATCTCCGTTGATTGTTCGTTTGGCGCCGACTCAAAATCAGATACTTACATTACTTTAGGAGCTTAGTTATTGAGACTAAGAAGGTTTATTCTATTTTTTACTTTTCAGTTCCGTATTTCGTCGGTTTAATTTTTTGTTAAAGAGTTTTTATTTTAAAAATTTTTGTGGCTGAAATCTTCTAATTACTACCTACTTGTTTTTTTATTACTTCCAAAATACTTACTTACCCACCTCACTCCAACTATTACCAGTTAAATAATATGATTTTCTACTTTGACTATTTGTTGTAATATAAATTATTTTTGTTGTTCTGGTTAGTTTATTTCAATTTCATCACTTTGTATATCATTCCATCCTCTCATAGAATATAATGATGGTGACGGACGTAGGAGAACAAAAATAATGACATTAGCGATCTGTCATTGTAAACTACATATGTGTGCCAATGTTCACAAGTAAAAAATCAATTATTTCCTATTTTTCTACCCGTGAGGGTGGATAATTCCATTCGAAATGTAAATATGATCAACTATGAGGTATACCCTATCTAATAAAAAAAGAATCATCCAAATCGAAGAACGCAGTACAAAGTTATGCCTGATAGAATCGGTTAACGGACCAGAATTCAGAGGGTGAGTGATCAATATCCTTTATTTTGCTACCCTTAGGGGTGAATTTCATCTTTTAAATTCAAATGGGACCAACTTCGAAGGACACCCTATCAACTGAAAAAATAATTATCGGAATCGGACGTCTCAGTAAAAAGTTATGCGTGATCATGGCAACAGAACTATAGTGCTTTTAGTTATTTTGACCTTCTCCCAACCAACTCCAAGCCACAGCAAACAAAACACAAGCATGTCTTTTCTCTAAAAAAGCCGATCTCACTGTGCCTAACATAACTTTGTCAGGAGTAACCATACCACTGAAGTCATCCATATCGATGCTTGGTATTACTATCAGCAATAACTTTTCCTGGGAAAATCACGTGAGGTCCATTGCCAAAAGTGCATCCCAAAAACTTGGTTTTTTGTTTCGTGCCAAGAGCTATTTCACCCCCAGTCAGCTGCTTATGATCTATAAGGCACAGATCCGACCTGTCCTGGAATACTGTTTCCATATTTGGAGTGCGGCACCTAAACATATCCTGAGGCTATTGGATTCTGTCCAAAAAAGGGCAATTCGTCTCGTCGGTGATGCCTCGCTTACAAACTCGCTCACTTGTCTGGAACACCGTAGAAAAGTTGGCGATTTGTCTCTATTTTATAGATATTTTCATGGGCGATGCTCTTCTGAAATATCAACAATCGTTCCTGCTTTGGCAGTCTCTTCGAGATTAACCCGTCAAGTTCAGTCATCACACCCCTTCGTGGTCACTTTGGAGAGCTGCAGAACATCACTTTCCAAAGACTCGTTCATCCAATGAACAGCGAGGCTTTGGAACTCATTGCCTAGGGAGGTGTTCCCCGAGGCATACAACCTTCAGAAATTTAAGAAGAACACCAACTCCTACCTTCTTTCCCTTAGTTCCCACGATGTTCTCTGAACATTACAGGATATCCCTTTTCGTGGGAACCAGAACATAAAAAAAAAAAAAAAAAGGTCACAAAACATCATTCAGAAAAATAAAAATTTTGGAATACTTTTCCCTTTGGACTACATAAAAAAATGAGATTTCTACAGTACATCAAATCAAACTAGGAAGAGGAAATTGCCCTGAGGATGACTTTATAAAAGTCGAAACGTTGGCAACAGAACTATAGTGGTTTTAGTTATTTTGATCTTCTCCCAACCAACTCCAAGCCAAAGCAACCTGCAAGGTCACACAACATCATACAAAAAACATTCATAAGAGGTCACCGAAATATCTTCAGGACGTTATAATCCCGATGTTTATTATTTTTGAAGGTCCTTGTATATACATAAATATAAATTGATTTTTTTTAATTGAACAAAAAATAAATTGATTTTTGCCAAATTGTTGGATACCTACAATATTATCATTGTTGATGCGTGCATCGACAGATTTCCTCATGATCTAAGAGGCCATTAAACGATTGACTAATGATGCTAATATGTTATCAAGAGTTGTCAAACGATTTAGTAGTGTTATTATTTATTCAATTATTTTTATCACCCTTCTTGTATAGTTTTTCATTGCAAGAGTTATTTTACATTTTGTTGTGCGTCAACAATAATTAGAGATACCCTAAGGAAAGCTAAGTTTGCAAGAAAAAATTGAACTCGTCTATAATATGTGGCTAGCGTATTTATAGTTCCAGTAAAGCAGCAGATATATTCAATGCATATTGTATGCATTGAATTTTATATTTTCTGCAATTCAATGACAATTTCATCTCCAATTCTCCGTCTGTCGAAATGCAGTTAACCTCAAATTCAAATAGTACAAAACACGTAAAACAACACGACAGTGCTTTCTTTGTGCATGTTCTGGCTTTAATTCTAGCTTTAATATTGGTGAAGTTTGACAGATGTCTCTTTTTCAACCAATAGCAAAGCTAGAATTAGAACCCGCGAATAGTTCGTCTCAAAATGAAAGCTGAGGAAATAAATATACCCTGTTACAGAATTGAAACTTAAAACGAAATTGGCGCCATCTGACACGCTAGTAATCTCTATTATCAAGTAGGCCAAGTGTCGCCAAGTTGATCCCAAACTTCTACAGGTATAAGTGCAAGCACCAGGGTTTTTAGACATCTTAATTTTGAACAAATTTAAAGCTACAGGGAGTATGGAAAATCGTTACAAAACTCCACATAGTAAGCCTAAGATGCCTTTGATGTTTTGTTAACGGTCACAGAAAATCCACAGATGGCACTATCGCAGAGGCAGGAACAAACTGGTATATCTGAAGAAGAATTTTGAAGAATAATAAATTTTGCGCCTACAAACCAAAATTCACCCACACCTTACTTGATAGAGATTGATGCCTGCTTAGATTTTCATTTTGTTCCAACGCATGATTGAAGAATGCCAAAATGTCCCTACAAAAGTTTTATTTACTGATGAGGCGACTTCACATCAAACGGTACTGTCAATTCCCAGAACTGTAGATTGTGGGCTGATGAGAACCCAAATTGACGATAGAGGCAAAAAAGTCAATGTTCCTTCAAAAGTAATGTTTGGTGCGGCATATTAGATAAGCAGATCGTTGGGCCTTTTACTTTTTAGGAGCAACTTTAATTCACGAAATTATTTAGATATTTCCAATTAACGAGTGTTTTGATTCATTACATGGATTACCGCCGAAAGAAGAAAGATATTTTTTTCAACAAGACGGGAGCGTCAATAAATAGTACCTTTGAAGTCAGAGCGTGGCTTAACGAACACTTTCCTCATAAAATGGATAGGACGATATTCAGAAAACCTGTGGCCTGCAAGATCCCCAGAATTGACGCCCTTGGATTTCTTTTATGGGGTACCTTAGAAGTAGGGTTCATAAACATCGGTCATTTCGTAATATCGACCATTTAGAAGAAGTAATACGACAATGTATCAATAAACATTACACCACAAAAAGCTGCGAAATGTGTCCAGAGAAATGAAATCCTGAACAACTACATGTATTGAACGTCAGGTAGACACGTCGAGTAATGGACATTTACAAACTTTCGAGTATGCATTAAATTGTTTGGTTTATAATTATTTCAGCTACTAATTTTATTATAAAATGAATTATGTAAAAAATTGAATCAATTTTTGTTCTAATAAAAAATTCATATTACAATTCTGTAGACACATGGTTCTTTTGTCAATAATTAACATTATCGGGATTATAATGTACTGAAGATATTTCAGTGACCTCCTTAGAAGCAGCTGAACACATTGCAATTTCAAATTTTCTCCGAATAAAATAGTAATAGCTTGCAAATCTTCACAAAATATTATTTAAAATGTCACTGTTGCTGACTCATGAGTTTTTTTGTCAGAAATGTATTTTCCAAATTATTTTTTTATGGCAACAAATTTTTTTTTATTTTTTTTATCTCTAATTTTTTCAAAATTTGTACATTGCTATAAAATGTCGTTCTGAAACAACTTTTCCCTATATCATTTTTCGATATTATTCCAAATTAATGTGTGTTGGGACATAATTTTTACTTTATTTTCATTTTCGGCCAAACACGAAAGATGAACGCCACTGTACAACGTCTTTGGGGTTTCTTTTGATGCAGAAGCGATTTTTCGTACCGATATTTGTCAAAATTTATTAATAAAAGAATTTCCCTTATGATGCGCACTTTCTGCCTGTCATTGTATATCCTTTTCCAAACTCCTCCGCACAGTAATAGTATATTATTCAACGAGGTAATGTAGGTCATAACTCACGCAGATGAAGTTTGCAGCACGAGCCGCAGGCGAGTGTTGTAATTCATCAAGTGAGTAATGACCATTAGCAAGTTGAATACTATACTTTATCTACGACTATAACAATAAATGCTAGAATACAAGTACAGAGAAAGCACTTTATTCACAAATCTTAATAGTTACCTATAACAATGCTATGAAAATGTAATTGTAATTACAAATTTTTTATTGATAAAATTAAATGTAAGTTTGAAACAACCAGTAAACTGAATATGGGACTGAATTATGCAAGTTTATTGTTTCATTTTGGGTTTGTTGCATATATGTTGTTGATGTACTAACTGGTGGAGGTGTTATAGAACTGTATATTTTATTTGCAGTATCTGTCTTATTCTTTTCGGAATCATCAACGTACCCTCAGCCACAGTAGTTGATCGCCAACCGCCATGGCGTTTCAGTGCCGTTATATCCCTCCAGCATCTACTAATAAAGTTGCCGACGAGCGGCGAAAACAATGCCCTGTATATAAATTACAGTGTGGTAATTTAAAAAAATGTAGCAATGTCTTTCCCCATTGCTCCAAATTTATTGATGCCAATTCTATGTGAGTGATATTTTCCATTTTGAAATTTATAAAGAATAATATCGTTTGCGATATATCAGTAGGACAAAGATTTAAATATTTCTTAACTATGGTATAAAATTTCCCGTGAACAGTGATTTTTCTGGCAATTTTTGTTTTGTATTTGGTACACTGACCATAAAAATAGATCCATGATCTTCTAAATCTGTTATTTGCATAGAGGAAATTCTGCTGCACGACAAGCACCCATAATGCCCATTATTAAAGCAACCTAAAATAAATCATGCAGTTGACTAGATGATAAAAACGATTGAATATTGTGAGATCTACTACCTTGTCGCCAGATATTTCTCATCAGGAGCTTCATTTATGAAATTATTAAGTTGTTCTGGCCTAAAAGTTTTTGCCTTTTTAGCTACATGTTTCTCTAATTGACGTTTAAGAAACGCGCGTAATTTCAAATAATTCTCTATATTGATTCCATTATTTATGTTGAGTGTGCTTCTTAGCATGGAGTAGAAAGTCGATAGGGAGAATGCTTTATATTTAGTGCTAAGTTCACTAAAATATGCCAAAAGTACATTTTCTGTGAACGATGACTTAATGTTCTTGCTGCTACACCAATCTTGAAAATTTTTGTATACACTTCTTATATTTGTTTTGGGATTTTTCGGGCAACAAATGTCTGTATTGTAACATAATAATCATCTTCACTATCTGAATTCATCTTATTCAGCACAAAATTCAGAATAATTAGGTATTAACGTAATTTGATAACGTCAAAATTATTCAAGTGACATTACTCCCCTCAATAACAATAATGGACTATTCCCTTTCGGCCAAACGGCTTGTACAGAAGAACAGAGCCACCTTGATATTCAGTTCGTAAATAATTCCAAGAATCTTTTCCGATTTATCATAGTGAGTTATAGTAGTGAGTTATTATAACTCACGTTCTTTGTTTATAGCTACTATTAATTGCTCAAAAGCAGTTGAATAATCAATATATAATTTAATAGGAGTAAATAAAGGTATTTTATTCCTGATAATATTTTTCGTTATATATCGAATTGACGTGCCACATATTCAATGTAAACCATTAATCCAACTTCGGCATACAGAAAACATAAGAAATTATGTTCAAGGAAGGATATAATAATAAGGTTTATTTGGATACAAATTTAACAATATATCTTATAAACTATGAAACCAAATAAAGAAGGGGGGAAAACCGCAAAGCCATTGGCTGTCCGCGGTGTGAGTGATTTATGAAATATTAAATTCTCAATTAAGTACTACATCACTATATCATTAACGATAGCAAATAACGCCTAAGATTAAGGAAATACAATAAAATAAAACTAGGGAAAAATTGATGAGATACATCGAGAAGTTATTGAGTAAACTTTGTTTTTTTCACGTTGAAATTGAATATTTTTCTCAGGCAGCCTGCAATGTGTACATTTACCACACAATCTCTCAACATTCTACCTGATTCAAATATCGAGATAAATGGTTATTGCATTCGGCAATTGCCGATGTTTTCCTCTGAGCAGGTCACCTGAAATTAGGCGGGAGGCGCTACCCTAAATTTTGTCGAATTTTACAAAGAACAAAACGTGTTTTCAATTTTTTGTTCAGATTTTTAACCACTGTAATTCGTTATATTATTTTAAATTAAACCGACGAACTACGGAACTGAAAAGTAGAAAATAAAATAAACCTTCTTAGTCTCAATAACTAGTCTCCTAAACTAATGAAGTAACTAATTTTGAGTCGGCGCCAAACAAACAAGCAAATGAATTAGATAAGGCGTAAAATGATGGCATCGAGTTGCGCGGTGACATTCTGATAATTTACCTAATTTAATGATCTCCGTTGATTGTTCGTTTGGCGCCGACTCAAAATCAGATACTTACATTACTTTAGGAGCTTAGTTATTGAGACTAAGAAGGTTTATTCTATTTTTTACTTTTCAGTTCCGTATTTCGTCGGTTTAATTTTTTGTTAAAGAGTTTTTATTTTAAAATTTTTTGTGGCTGAAATCTTCTAATTACTACCTACTTGTTTTTTTATTACTTCCAAAATACTTACTTACCCACCTCACTTCAACTATTACCAGTTAAATAATATGATTTTCTACTTTGACTATTTGTTGTAATATAAATTATTTTTGTTGTTCTGGTTAGTTTATTTCAATTTCATCACTTTGTATATCATTCCATCCTCTCATAGAATATAATGATGGTGACGGACGTAGGAGAACAAAAATAATGACATTAGCGATCTGTCATTGTAAACTACATATGTGTGCCAATGTTCACAAGTAAAAAATCAATTATTTCCTATTTTTCTACCCGTGAGGGTGGATAATTCCATTCGAAATCTAAATATGATCAACTATGAGGTATACCCTATCTAATAAAAAAAGAATCATCCAAATCGAAGAACCCAGTACAAAGTTATGCCTGATAGAATCGGTTAACGGACCAGAATTCAGAGGGTGAGTGATCAATATCCTTTATTTTGCTACCCTTAGGGGTGGATTTCATCTTTTAAATTCAAATGGGACCAACTTCGAAGTACACCCTATCAACTGAAAAAATAATTATCGGAATCGGACGTCTCAGTAAAAAGTTATGCGTGATCATAGGTACAAAAAAAATATATGAGTCGACTAGAGAACCTCTTCCTTTTTGGTTTCGTCGGTTAAAAATGGCATTATATACTCGTCATTCACGGATGTGCAAGAGGTACTACACCCTGTATATGTGACCAAAAAAATGTCTAGACATGAAATATGTCTAATTGCTAACTCAGCCATAAACAACCAGTATGAATTTATGTCATTCATATTGCATAATCTAGGTGCCCGATGCATGCACGTAAAGAAGTGGATTTGATTGCAAAACTGTAGTGAATTTTAACAATCATTTTGAAGTTCCCTCATGACATCTTTTCCTTCCCAAAGGAAATTTCCTAGTTTTCTGAAATAATAGTCTAGTTAACAAGTGATTTTTAGGTCAACATTTTTTCGCATTCTCCGAAAATTATGATTGAGGTGTCATTCGATTCGTAATGGCATGTAGATATTTTCTGAAAAAATGCTAAGGCCGCTCGCAAAAATTGCAATAGTTATAAACAATTAAGTGAAAAAAAGGGGGTTTGGTTTTTCGCCACTATCTCCCGGAACTTCAGGACCAATATTTATAATTTTCTCAGAGGGTTGAAAATACGCCCGAAAACGGGTACTCCGGCTTGTGCAAGCCACGCCCCCTTCGGACATTTAATGGATAGATACTATTCAAACTAATTAAATATAAAAATTTAAAATTGAAAAAAATCAGGCGCTTGCAAGATAGATCAATGAACAATAATCCGTAGTCCAAAAATTTTTATCGCGATGTTTCAATAAGTTATCTATTAGTTAATTAACAATTTTTTGTAGCACGAACATTAACATTGCAAGTGCGATAATTGTTACTATTAATCTGAGAATATTTTCCTTTCGTGGAGCTATTTTTCAAAGGTCTAATAATAGATTCTTGTTGGAAAAATTTAAAAGTTGCTCATTTTGTTTTGTTATTAACAATTTATTAAAGTGAAAAATTATAAAGCTTCATTAAACATTGAAAAAAACTTTTTTATTATAATATTATTATTGATCCGTTTTCTTATGATCAGAAGCTACTCAAAACTGATTTTTAATAATTTTTATCTCCCATTGTTTGAAAAATTGTTATAAACAAATGCGTTGTTTATAACATAATTAAAAAAAAATTATAACATAATCTTTGATGATAATTATGATTTTTCAAAAAAAAACCGTTTCTTAAAAAAAAAAAATTGCTTAAAAACGTATTTGTTAAATAAAAATATTTTTTTACCACTTGTTATGAAAATTAAGGAACCATTTATTTTTTCAAAATCATTAGTTATCTTGGTCTTCGATAAAAAAAAACGATAATTATTTAAAAGTTCATTGTTTATTTAATAAACAATTTGTTATAAACACATGAATTCTCTTTGTATTTTTTTTTCTTTTTCTACTCGAAAAAACAAAAACAACCATGTATTATTTTTAGAAAAAAAATATTTATATTTTTTATTGAACTTTAAATTTTCTGTTCTTTCATTTCACCACTCTGACCTGTTTCTTTATGTTTAATTCTATTATAACTTTTTAACTAATGGAGATACAAAAAAAAATTTAAGATCATTCATTCTTTATTGATTAAACAAAAATTAACCAAAATTTTTTCTACTTTTATGTCTAAATATCTTATAAACTGATATAACTATGACCATACAACTTATGTGACTTTTTATCTAACGTATATTTATCAACAATTTTAGCTTTGAATGTTAGTTTTGCTCGGTAATTTTTTTAATCATGAATAAAAATAAGTTTGAAAAAAAATTCTTCAAGTTTATTAGCCTAAGCATCTTAGTAACTCAAATTTAATTAGAAATGTTATTTAATTCAAGTAAGTTTATTTATAAAACATTGTAGAATTTTTTTTTCTAAAAGATTATTTTTATAAACAAATGGTATAAATTAAATAAATAATTGAGTGAGAGCTTCAAATTTTGGCTTAATTTGTTGTTTAATTGATAAAGGATAAATAAGTCTGGAATTTTTTCCTTGTATCTCCATTAGTTAAAAAGTTGTAATAAAATGAAACATAAAAAACCAGGTCAGAGTGGTGAAATGAAAGAGAACAGAAAATTTAAAGTTCAATAAAAAATATATATATTTTTTTAATAATACATGGTTGTTTTTTTTTTTAAAAAAAAAAAAATACAAAAATAATTAATTTTTTATAAAAATTATTTTTAAAAAAAAAAAATTTAAATAATAATCGTTTTTTCTTTAATATCAAAGACCAATATAAATAATGATTTAAAAAAAATGGTTCCTTAATTTTCATAACAAGTGGTGAAAAAATTGTTATTTAACAAATGCGTTTTTAAGCAATAAATTTTTTTTTAGGAAACGGTTTTTTTTGAAAAATCATAATTATCATCAAAGATTATATTATAATTTTTTTTTCAAATTATCTCATAAACAACGCATTTGTTTATAACAATTTTTCAAACAATAGGAGATAAAAATTATGAAAAATCATTTTTAAGTAGCTTCTGATCATAAGAAAACAGATCAATAATAATATTATAAAAAATTTTTTTTTTTCAATGTTTGATGAAGCTTTATAATTTTTCACCTTAGTAAATTGTTATTTACAAAACGAAAATTAACAATTTTTCAATTTTTCCAACGGCAATCTATTCTTAGACCTTTGAAAAATAGCTCCACGAAAGGAAAACATTCTCAGATTATTAGTTTAACAATTATCGCACTTGCAATGTTAATGTTCGTGCTACAAAACATTGTTAATTAACTAATAAATAACTTATTGAAAAATCGCGATAAAAATTTTTGGACCACGGATTATTGTTCATTGATCTATCCTGCAGGCGCCTGAATTTTTTCAATATTAAATTTTTATATTTAATAAGATTAAATAATATTTATTCATTAAGGTCGAAGGGGCGTGCTTGCGCAAGCCGGAGTACCCGTTTTCGGGCGTATTTTCCGGGAGTTCCAGGAGTTGGAACTTTTTCTTAGGAAATTTCCTCTTCTTTTTGCACCTTTTTTCAAATTTGAATTATCTCGAATAGTTTTTGAGATATTGGCGAAAAACCAAACCCCTTTTTTTTTCACTTAATTGTTTATAACTATTGCAATTTTTGCGAGCGGCCCTAGCATTTTCTCAAAAAATACCTACATGCCATTCCGAATCGAATGACACCTCAATCATAATTTTCGGAGAATGCGAAAAAATTTTGACCTAAAAAGCACTTGTTAACTAGACTACAAGGGAGATATCGAACTTTGACACGCTAATTGGCCACCCGGTATTTCTCGACAAAAAAATTTGAATGTGGCAACATTTTTCGGAACTGGCCAACACTCCGATTATTCACCCTGCAATGATGATCATTTACTAACCTGAAACTGTAAAGAATTTCAAGAATCAGAAGCAAATTTGGGTAAACAGTGGCGTATCGAGAATATTTTTTTCTTTTGCTCTGGAAATAATGTCATGTAGTCCATCTATCAGTATGGTGTCGAAAAACACTGATGAAGCTATCAAAAGCTCACAGCTCATTCCAGTCCTGGTCAGGGCCGGAGAGATCCAGCATTGGGCCTGGGGCAGAGTATGCAGCCGGCCCCCTACCTAATTTTATTTTCCATTTATACCATCAGTTTCTTTGAATATTCTCCAACTGAAGTCGTTGGCTTGGTACTGGAAGGAACATACCATAAACCATAATATATGAATCAACCAGTGTGTGTGCAATCTCAACTAATGAATTTCCTGCGGAAAACATTCGTTTCCAAATACTTATGACACATTCAAAATGGTGAAGAAATATTTTCAAACTAAAATATGATTTTTCTAATATTTTTAATATATATTACGGTAATACTAGTACATTTCCATTCAATGACACTATTCAAACTCTGAAAATCCTAAAAATATTTTTTCTATCGTTGTTTTTTCTGATTCTGGAATAAACATCCTTCTTCTTTTTCAGTTGAGAATGACTCTTTTTCGACAAAAAACCTTTTCAAGAACTTATAATATATAACTCATTAATAGTTATTTAATTAACTAGTGTGTTAATGGTAGCGTTTATGATCAAGATATTTTATAGATCATTAATCGTCCTTTTAATATACGAGTTGATTACAAAAAATTTCCATCGACCTCGTTCCTGGGGCCAACTTGAAATTTTCGATATCCAGTTCTTTCAACTAGGAGGAAACTTCTATTTGGATTTTAAAATACATAAATTTGACAGCGCGAAGGTAATATGATTTGACATTTGAATAGTATTTGAATTCGTGTATGTTTAGTTGCCTATACCACAATAATGCATTAGTAGATAAATCGACCATTAATAGGTTATTAATGGTCGATTTCGGTGTATGTTTCGTTGCATATATTACAATCATGCATTAATAGAGGTAATTAACGATCGATTTCGTGTAGATTAAACAGACTAGTTAGTACCAGGATGCCGGAAAAGTATATAAATCACTCCTTCTACAAAGGCTACCCAATAATTAACTATAAAATAACTTTTCTGGCTTTCTGAGAAGCAAATTTGTCAATAATTTCGGTGAAATATTTTTTTTTAGAGATTTCGGATTCAATAGAGATGATGGAAGATCTGAGGGCTTTCTTGTGTATATTATTTCTCAAGTAAATTTTTTAAGTTTAAAAATTCTAATTGCTGAGCAAAATTTGGAAAACGGAATGAGATAATTTTTGACTATGATTTATTATATCTCAATTGGCTGTCATTTATCATTAACGATCGATTTCGTGTAGATTAAAAATACTCGTTAATACGAGGTCGCCGGAAAAATACTTTATCAGGGCCAGTTCAGAAAAACACATTTTCATTAGCATAGATATTACTTTTGAGAAAGTTGCGATAACAAAGTGAAAACTATTTTTGAATCTTCCCGATAAAACAGAAAAAAATATCAAACTTTCAATTTCTGCATAGATAAAAATTGAAGTTGCCGAGCGCTTGTTCACTATTAGATATTATTGTTGAAATGAAATGTACAAATGAGTTAGTGCGGGAGTATTTTTTTTTCATTCTGGGTTGAACTTAATTTTTGTCTTCGAAATGAAATATGCAGGACAAGTTCTCAATATTAGGAATCAAACTACCTGTTACTAACAATAACAAAATTCAACTAACTCTTCGATGGTCCTGATTCTAGCGGTTCTTCTACTCCATCACAACTAAAATACAATTTTGGAACAAAACCCAAACTGAACAAATTTCATTGTCATTTTTGAGTTCTTTCTTGATTTTTCCTCTTCTCCTTCCTCTTTTGAGCGCCGATTTACATTTATACACAATCCACAATTCGAATTCAGAATAATTCAAATGTGTCTAGCTGGCAATGAGGAATAACATTCGACAGTAGATACGGGAGCATTGTTACACTTCGCGTCGCTTTGCGACATCTTTCTAAAGGAGGAAAAGACTTCAACTCGTACAAAAGATGTAGCGATTCGCTACAATGAAGGTTAATGAATTTTACTAGACATAGACAGTGGCTGCCTGGCCTCACTGACTCCGGGCCCCCTGTCCTCTCGGGCCCCGGGACATTTGCCTCCCCCCTGGCCCCCCTGCCCCCTCTCTCCGGGCCTGGTCTTGGTGATGTAGGTATAAGTTGAACCATTTACAATTGCGGAAGCATAAAAAACAAGTTTCACAGTCTCAAAGCGGTATCCTTTGAGCAGCATAGGCGGAAATAATTAATTTCATTTAGATATTTAAATATTTTAAAAATACGTTAAAATAAAAAAATATACCATAAGCGAGGAAGCATGTATTAATAGGCAATCGGATCATCAAATTTCATTTTCCTATGGCCGAAAAAAGCCATATTTTCCAACAAAACACATCAGAACTATAAAATATTTTAAAACCTATTTCGATCCCAGACCAGAAGCGCTACTGGCTTTTATTTATTCAGACCTCTTGAAACACAAATATAAATCGTGATTTATCAGTTTTCTTGGCCTCTCAACGTATCGACACACCTACAAGCTTATCATTGGCTTGCGGTCCGTTTTGATTAGCTCAGGCGAATCTGCTGTAGAACTAGACAGCTGTCACTCAAACCCACGTTGACTGTCGGCTCTCATGATCTTCCGTTCGGCGACGAATAATGTTTACGAGTAGTACACATTATTTTTTGTTACTTCGCATATTCGCTCTTGTAAGCGAAGTGAGTTTTTGATTTGCTCCTGCAATTGAAAATGGTTAAACTTAGTGGGTAAAATCAGCGCATTACAGCAAAGGGCAGGCGTATGTTGTACTCGAGGCAAAACCATTAACGCTGTTTATCTCATAAACTTAGATCTAAGCCAAATTAAGGCTCAAGAAAGCTCTATAATAATCTTTGAATATATACAAAATATTTTGACAGTTCTTGACAAAACGCAAATATGACTGATTCTAATAGTGGGATAGTAAGAGCTAAAACCTATTGTAAACTCGGCGCATTCCGTTTTAATACTTGAAAAAAATAAGTATGTATTTGTTGTTCATTTAAAAATTAATGATGAATTCAATAAAAAATAATCATTGTCATTGTCGTATTTTAGAAATGTCAAAATTGGAAGCGACATTTGGTTTGGCGGCCGTTGCTATGGGTAACGGATGCGAAATTAGATTTGTTGAAAACGCGAAATACTCACTTCGTGTGCGATTGCATGAAACATTTGTCAAGTTCTTCGATCCTCAAGGATCTATATTGGGTCCCCTAATTTTTCTGCTCTTTATTAACGATCTGCCAAATCATGTAACCACACATTATGTAGTTTTGTATGCAGATGACGCAATGCTTGCAGCTGATGCCAATAGGAAAACGTTAATTGAGTCATATTTCCATATTTCCATATTCCCACGCAAATTCAGCCCCACTGATAAAATCATACTACGTAAATTGTGTCCCTGGTTCCAATATAATCGTACAAATTGAAAACGAACTTTCCGATATTCATCCCGTTTCTCTTGGAGTTTCTCAGGGTTCCGTGTTAGACCCATTGCTATTCCTGCTTTATGTCAACGACCTTCCTCAATTCATTACAAACGGAAAAGTCACCATGTTTGCTGACGATACCACAATAACAATATCCGTAAAATCCCCTGAGCAGCTCCAAGAAAAAGTTAGATGAGATGGACACTTAGTGTCAGAGGAATTATTTGATCTCAAACAAAAATAAAACAGTTTGCTTGAATTTTCATTTAAAAAAATTTGTTCCGAATTCATTCATGTTGGAGCTGAATCTAAAGTGACTCACATTCTAAACTCCTTGGAACCTGGTTCGATTCAAACATGACCTTTGATCACCATATCAATCACGTCTGTGGAAATTTAAACTAAGCCTTCTATGCAATCTTTCAAATGAAGCCTCACTTGGATGAAAACGGGTTGATGAGTCTTTATTTCGCATTCGTTATCTAACACATAATGGCCTGAGGCTCAGCTTCAGGGATAAATAGGGTTTTCATATCACAGAAACGAATCATTAGAAAAATCTTTGACCAAAGCTGTCGTGATATCTTCATAGAAAAACATATGCTTACCTTTACTTCTATCTACATTTCGAAATGTGTTACTTTCATAAAAAAACATCTACCAAATTTTACTATCCAGGATATGGATATGGCACGAGATATGAAACGAGAACAAATAACTACCCAAATACAAAACATCCATTTAAAAAAATCTCCTTTTTACAACTGTGTTACTCTATACAATGCACTACCAATGAACATTAGAGATCAACCCTCTTACAAGGACTTCAAAAGGAGTGTCAAACATTTTTTGATATCCAAGTGTTTTTATAATCTGGATGAATACTTCTCCCTACAGTTGTAACTGACCACGTCTTCAATCAACCAAGATATCCGTGATTGTCCGAAGATTTACATCTTATAGACTAAGTATTGTAAAAAGTAATATTCGAGTTGTCAATATTTCTTTTATTTGTGTTCATAATTTTTAGTTTGCTCATTGTCATTTCACACAATTTGTATTTTTACCTGATATATGTTGTGTACTGTATTTTTGACTTGCCTTTTGTACTATGTATGTAATAAGAGGCCAATAAATACTTACTTACTTACTTACTAATATAAGCTACGTAAATTTAGTACCAGAATATTCTTAGAAATGTGTCAAGATTAGCGCGATTACAATATTTGAATTCTATATCAACAAAATTTGCATTTATTCTTGCATTTTCTTTATTTCTGCCAAGTGTTTAGACGATATTTTTTGGGATACACTATGCTATATATTTAATAAAACATACCTAAATGCTTGAAAAACTTAATTTCAATATAATAAGAAAATACATTATAATTACATAAGAATATACATTAAAGCTTATTTGACGGTTATAATGGAAAGAACTTTAGAAGACTTTTTTACAAATTCAAGTATTCTGTGTTTCTCTTAGAAAGTTTTCTTTCTCAATTATAATGGTAGATTTGTTTGTTAATTTACTTTTTGATTATCAGGAAGTGCTGCCATTATATAATACGTGAAAATATCTGAAATGTCTTCAGGCTTTAAAAATGGCAGTACAAAGAAAAATTAAAAAATGTCGCTATTTCTGATTTTGATTTATATTCCTGGAATAAACCAAGAGACTGCATCTTGCGATACCAACTTTGGCCAAGGTGGTTGGCCTAGCCAACTATCTGACCTGATTTCCCGGGACTCACTTTACGTAGACCTCAAAGGCACCCGGGACTGAATTCAAAAAGGCAATTACTAGATGCGGGACTCAATTTACGTCGACCCAAAATTCTTTGGTGGTGAATGATGAAATAGTTGAATCGTCAGATAACACCAAATTTCTCGGTACTTATACTGATAGCAACGTGACCTGGGGATCAAGAATAAATCATGTCAGTGAAAAGGTTAACAGTAGATACCACGCATTCAGATAAATGAAGTCCATTTTCAATGAAAAACAAATTTCAAATGTATACTTTGCTGTTGTATATTGCTTACATTCCCACCTACAATATCGCAACTAATATAAAAGTATCAATGATATGAAAAAAGATAAATTGGAATAAATATTAATATTTATAAAAAAATCTACTATTTACAAAACAACTTAATTTTTAGTCATCATATTCCGAGTAGTCTGATGAACTATCGTCGTTGGGGTCCAGAGAAATAATAAGGGGCTCTACAGTGTTTTCTAGTATGTTATCAGCTTCCCATAGTCTTCTATTCCAATCACATGTTCGACGAACTTACTCCATTTTTCGCAATCCACTGTCTTTATTTCGTCTCGCAAGAGGTTTTCAAAGTCTCTTATTTCAAAAGTAGTGTTATGCCTTACTACAAACCCTTTTACTTGCGCCCACATCAATTAGGGGTTTGATTCACAGTGATATGGCGGAAGGCAAAGTACCGTTATATTCCGTTTCGAAGCGATTTCATCGAAAACAAATTTCGTACGAAGAGTTTTATTCAACTTTACAATCTCCAGTAGTTCCTTTTTCAGCATATCTTTGTGAAATGGCTTCTTATTCAAAGTAAGCCAATGAATGATGTTATTTTTTTGCAAGAAGACGTTGGTATTTTTTCGGATTTACTTGAGTGGTAGCTGGCATTATACATGACAAAAACATCAGCGTTCATATCTTCATGATAGTCTCCATGAAATGCTAGTAAGCCACCATCGACAAATCCATGTTTGCTACCAATGTGAGTAATTATTAATCTTTTACCTTTCCCCGAGGATGCTTTTATTACATGAAAGCTTGCTTCGCGAATTTTATATTTTTATCCTGCCATATTTTACCAACGGTATATCTTTCATTCAACCAAGTTTCGTCCATATAATAGATATTCCTGTTTTCCCTTCGAAACTGTCTAACTGCCCTCAAATCGTCGTCAGCAGATGATTTCGTCTTTCTCTATTAGAAGTAATTTTCTGTTTTGAATTTTTTCATAACGAAAATTCATTTCCTTCAAAGTTTTCCACACTTTCTTCCTACCCATTCGTGGAATAAAATCCTCCTTTTTTTTTCAGACATTGTTTTGTTCGAAGTAGGTATATCTGTTTTTAAGCGAAACGAGTGTATGATTCTTCTGAAGGCAGTCTCGTCATCCTCATTTATTACAGTTTATTTTCTTCCTGTTCTTCTCTTTGGTGGCCTGATGGGGCCGCGTTTATCCTCGTGCACAAGTCGGTATATTGTTGACGGTTCACTTCAGTCATATTCGAACACATTTCAACTATTTTTGTAACTCGGAATGTTGTGAGTTTTGGTGGCGACCAGCGTTGAACACATTGAGAATCATAATTATCTCATTTTTAGAAAGCGCCCTTTTACTAATCCGTTTCTCAGCAAAAAATTCAGAAACACTAACCATTTTCAAGAACGAACTTTTCCAACAACTGCCGGAAAGTTTAACCATTTTCAATTGCAGAAGCTGTTTCTATAAGGAGCAAATCAAAAACTCACTTACACAAGCGTATATGCGAAGTACCGGAACGAAAAATAATGTGTACTACTCGTAAACATTCTCCGTCGCCGAACGGAAGGTCAAAAGAACCGACAGTCAACGTGGGTTTGAGTGACAGCTGTCTAGTTCTACAGCAGATTCACCTGAGCCAATCAAAACGGACCGCAAGCCAATGATAATGCTTGTAGGTGTGTCGATACGTTGAGAGGCCAAGAAAACTAATAAATCACGAGTTATATTTGTGTTTCAAGAGGTCGGAATAAATAAAAGCCAGTAGCGTCTCTGATCTGGAATCGAAATGGGTTTTAAAATATTCTATAGTTTTGTTGTCTTTTGTTGGAAAATATGTCTTTTTTTCGACCATAGGTAAATGAAATTATGATGATCCGATTATCTATTAATACATACTTCCTCGCTTATGGCATATTTTTTTATTTTAACATATTTTTAAAATATTTAAATATCTAAATAACATTAGTTATATCCACCTATGCTACTCGAAGGATACCGCTTCAAGGCTGCGAAACTTGCTTTTATGCTTCTGCAATTGAAAATGGTTTAACTATAACTAAACATTTCAAATTTTCATTTCATTATCCAATGACATCAACTTTAGATTTTACCTCGTACGCCTATGGAATACGGCGAAGACGACTCGGTTTTACAGTTCAATAATGATTTATTACTCCCTCACATTAGAAAACAGAGTATAGTTGTTCTATTTTATATTAAAAACAATTTAGTTGGATATAAAACTTGCCCAAGTTATCAATTCAATATCAAAATACCTAACGATTGAAGAATGTGGTACAGTCCTATAGCTATGATTTAAGGAACTACTATTGAACTTAGCCTCCGATCCCATCTCAACCCCGACAATCCTGAAAGTTGTTTTACCGGACTTTTCACAATTATGTTTTTGCTGGGTTATAATTGTAAGTCATTTTTTTGAATAATTGGAGCTATTTCAATTTGCTTACTTTTACCGTATATGAAAGCAGGTAAATAAAGTTAGTGGATAGTATTTTGAGTTTGTGGAGGTGCATGCATTCTTTCAACGAACAATAATAAAAATAAATGCCTTTATTTCCATATGAGACCATAGTCTTACAACAATGATTGTTTTTGAGAAAAATGGGAAACCCCAAGGGGGAGTTCACTTTTGAGTGCTCTTCCTCTCAACCATTGTTATATTTAAATTTCATTATGTCATAATACTTAACCTAACCTAAAACTAGTATAGAACGATAAATCTTTTTTTTTTTAACATGATACAGCTGAAAATTACTTACCTACTGGTTTTTTAAATATGATGTAATAGTTCGTTCGAATCTGGGAAAATTGTATTCCTTGTAGTGAGATGGTAGAGCATTATACAACTTTTATACGTTGAATTTGAACCCCCTTTCAAAGAACTTAGTTCTACGAGGACATGTCAGCAATCCCTCAGATCTGATATTGACATTATGAACGCTACTTCGGTATTTTATTTTATTTGATAAATAGATTGGCTGTTTCTTCAATATGATTTTCTGATATAAACAGAGGGATAGAACGTCACGACGGCCCTTCATTTCAGCCATCCTAATTCCTTGAGTTTGTGTGTTACTCCGTCAGATTTTCTGATCCCAGTTATGAATCTGATGCATGAGTTTTGAACTAGTTGAATTCTATTGACCGTATCCGGTCAAAAGGGAAGAGGGGCCAAGAGTTGTGAAAGTACTAGAGTCTCACACAGCATCTTTTTTGTAGTTCTACACAAACTTTGCATTTGAGGATATAATAATCTTAATGCAATATATACTCTCTGTATGCATTTGGTGATATGATTTATCTATTATTAGACCAAGATTTTTCACAGAGTCAACAAATTCCAGAGTAGCTCCGTTGATATCAAGGTGAAGCGGTTGAGTTAGTTGATCTGATTTTTTACCGAATAAAATTACAGTTGACTTACTCGGATTGATCTGAGAGAATGATCAGTTGAGATTTCGGATATTTTTTGAAGGTCACTTTAATTTTGAATTTCTATAATCACGCAGGAGAAAAAAAGTGTATCACTCGACATGTGTTTTACAGAAAAACTTTGGCAGTTGGCTTGTATATATTGTGAAGAGCAGAGGGCCAAGGATTGATTCTTGTGGTACACCACTGCTGATTATCCTACAATTAGATAACTCCTCTTTGACTTTAACTACTTGTGTACGGCCTGTTAGATATGACTTGAACAGCTTCAAACCGTCGGCACATATGCCACAGGAATTCAAAATTGACAATAAAATGTCATGCCTGATGCCGTCGAAGGCTTTACTGAAGACTAAGAGCACGAGACCTGTACATTGTCCCTCATCGTTGGCTTGGCAAACTCGTCGATTATATTAAATAAAGCAGTTGTGCAGCTGTGATTTGGTTGAAAACCGGATTGAGTGGACGGTATGATATTATAATTGTATTCAAATACACTCTCAGTTGGGTTTCAATAATTTTTTCAACCAGTTTGGACAGTCCTGAAAGTATACTTATCATTCAATTCCTGTGGATTGTTTATTTTGGGAATCGGTATAATTAAAGCCTTTTTCCAGCGGGTAGGAAATATACCACTCAATAATTACCATTGATAATATGGTAGAATATATGGCATACACAACTTTATGAACCCCACTGAAAGCCCATCAGTGCCAGGTGAGGTATTTTTTATCTTTAATAAATTTTATACCACCTCCTCTTCTGATACGAAGCTGAACCGAAATTCGGCATTGCAAACTTTATTTTGCGAATAGTTCTCTTTGATATTATCATAACCTATACTCAATTCATTTTCTGAGGGAACTGTTTCTCTCTTGGATGTAAATAACAAAAAAGGTTTTATCTCGAACAGCAATGAAATATTCAAAAAAATTACAAACTTTTTATGTATAGAGAATGTAAAGCTGCACATTGCACTAATATTTGTTCAAACCAATGAAAAGATAAACAATTTTTTAGACCCACCTATAGTATCGAAGATTGATAATATAAACGGAAATGCAAGTATACAAACTACAAGCAAATTTCTCTTGACTCCCAACCAGTGTGAAAATTCAAATATCCCTAAGAAACACTTCAATATGGCTCATCAAAATGTACAGGGATAAGTAACAATTAACTTGATGTGACATACTATGTGTCCGTGAGTATTGGTGTAATAGTGATCAAATCGATGCCATTAATATAGACGACTTCAATCTAACGAACTTCTTACTGAAGAACAAATATGAATCACGGAGGGGTAACTACTTATACTAGAAAGGGCGTTAAATCCAATAATCTCAAATTTATAGAGATTATCAGTAGAAGAACATTTCGAATGCACTGGTATTGAATGCAAATTAAACAAAACACTAGTGTTATCATAATAGTTGTATATAGAACACCATCTAGCAAGTTTGATATTTTTGCTACAAAATTAGAGGAAGTACTACAAACAATTATCAAAAAGTTTGACAAGCATAAGGTAATGATTTGTGGTGATTTTAATGTGGATTTTCTTGTGGAATCTGTAAACTTGACTTCATTAAGAGATTTGCTTGAGTCATACTGTATTAATAAGTTAATCATGAAACCAACTAGGGGCAAGGCATGTCTGGACAATATATGTGCTAATGACAATGGACCTAAGGTAATTGATGCCAGAGTAATTAACAATCACTTCAGTGATCATTTTGCTCAAACTGTTTCGATGCAATTCTCAGAAAATACAGACAGCCATTGCAATGAAATATACTATAGAGACTTACAGAATGAAAATAATATTGTAAATTTCATCTCGTTGCTGAAGAACTATACTCATCTCAAGATAATGTAAGTGACAAATTTGACATTTTTTCCAGAACCATAATTTTTTACTTTCAATCTGGCTTTCCTTTAAAGCGAAAGGTAAACAGGAAACAAAATCGAAGAACACCGTAGTTGACAAGGGGATTGCTTATATCAGGACAGAGATCAAAATATCTTCATCAATTAACTGGCAACGGCAATGAAGAAGCCATCCAATACTAGAAACGTTATAAGAAAATCGACAACCAACTACTAAACAAGGCCAAATTTAAATACAATACTCAATTGATTAATACGTCGAAAAATAAAACAAAAAGCAGCTTGGAAAATAATTAAACCCACTACTAGTAAAAACCCTTCTTCAACATCGAATATAATACTTGAAATAAATGATGATTTGACCAACGACCCTGAAATAGTTTTAATCAATTAATAACTATTTCACAAATATTCCACGCCTTCTAATCAACCAAACAAATGAACCCATTTAAAAAACTCTGAAAAATAGATATCCAAATACATTCTTTATGAATCCAGCAACTGAATCAGTAATCTTAAACATCATCCTAAATCTAAAGAGCTCCCACTCACAGGGAGATGATCATATAACAACAAATCTAATAAAAAAGTGTGCCAATCTGTTGACGCAAACATTAACGTATCTATTAAATTGTGCTCTTGAAGAAGGTACTTTTCCATCATGCTTCAAAATGGGAAAAATTATTCCGATTCACAAATCGGGAAAAGTCTCAGATATTCAAAATTTCAGACCAATTGCGCTATTGAGTCCCTTTGCTAAGGTTTTTGTAAAATATGTTGCAAATGCAATAACAGAATTTATGGATAGTTTGATTTAATGAACTCGAATTAATATGGGTTCCAAAAAGGCAAATCAACCTCGAATGCAATGGTCACGCTTGTGAATAGACTTTCGGAGGAGTTAGACAAAGGAAACAAGGTGGTTTGTATCTTTTTTGGATCTGTGCAAGGCATTCGATCTTGTCAACCATGAAATTCTTCTAACAAAACTAGAACTGTACGGTTTCAGAGGAGCGGTACATGATTGGCTAAAAAGTTATCTCACAAACAGGATGCAATATGTTCAAGCAAACAATCACACTTCGTTGAGAACAATAAATGATATAGGGGTTCCCCAGGGCTCTGTTTTAGGTCCTCTATTATATCTGATATACGTGAATGACATTTCTAATGAGAGTTGTATAATGTATCAGATGACACCTCCCTCATAACTACAGGGAGCAATGTAGAGCAAACGCCAATGAAGAAATCAAAATATCTCTTCAAATAAATTAGTTTTGAACATGGGGAAGACAAAGTTTATAAGATTTAGTAAGTCAAATAATACATTCGATCACATCTTGTTGCTAAGATCTAACGGCAGATCTATCACTCAATTACCTTCTATGAAGTTCCTTGGGCTCCATGTGAATGAACACTGTACATGGTCTACCCATATAAATGAAGTGTGCAAAAAAATTAGCTCCAAAGTGTTATTTCCTGTACCAACTCAGGAGGACCGTCGAAAAATCTGTATTGATGATAATATATTTTGCACACTTTCACTCAGTCATGGCATATGGGCTCATAGTATGGGAAGTATACCATGAGGCCGATAGGGTTCTCAAACTCCAGAAAAGAGCCCTTAGAAATATCGTTGGAGTTGCCAGGAGAGTAAGTTGTAAGAATATATTTGTACAGCTGAAAATCCTGACTTTCCATTCATTGTATGTCATGCATATCCTGATATATGCCAAAAAAGAGCTGGCCTCATTCAGAGCGCTGGGAAACAGTAGATATCACACAAGAAATTCTGCAATACTGGAAGTTCCGAGTCACCGTCTCCAAAAACCAGAACGTTATCCAAAATACATGGCAATAACCCTGTTTAATCATCTACCAAACTGCTACAAAGATCTTCCTTTGAATAAATTCAAAATAGTAGTCAAAAATATTTTACTAAAAAAAGCGTACTACTCAAGAAGTGAGTATTTGGGAGATACATATTTTAACTGATTGTATATTTATGTATGTATGTATATTTTTAAAATTTTATCTTCTATTAAACCACTTGATTTTCTTTCTTTTAGATATTCTTATGTATAATTTGTAATCTGTTTGTAATACAAGTCTCTTATTTGTATTGTCGAAAATTCATTCAGTCATAGAACCAAAACTTAAAAATTGATCATCATTATTATTATATCAAGTCCTTTTTTGCATGCTTTCATGCACTTAGTTAAATCATTAAGTATATTAATTATATTGACCACAATTTGTGGAAAATGTTTTAAGGTAGTTCCGCCACGAGACAGTTGAATCAGGAAATTATTAAAATTTGGTATACGTATTGTTTAACATGTGAACAACACCTCTATAAAATTTTAACAAGTTTCACCATCCCGAACCCGAGATATATATAATGGAAGTTGACTCAATCAACACGTAACATATGGACCATGCATAGCAAACAGCACATTATTAATTCTACCGTTGGTACTAAAATTAAAAAGTGTATGAAAAACGAGGAGGAGCTAGAGCAGGATATCACCGATATTGTGAAAAAAAATCAAAGTGATTGACCATCTAGTTTGACTGATATAATCAAAACTACTCTCGTTATTCAAAATAGTCCACGGGGAAGCGCACATTATTAATTCTACCGTTAGTACTAAAATGAAGAAGTTTATGAAAAACGAGGAGGAGCTAGAGCCGGATATCACAGAAATTGTGAAAAAAAATTAAAGTGATTGACCATCTAGTTTGACAGATATAATCAAAACTACTCTCGTTATTCAAAATAGTCTACGGGGAAGCGCACATCCTAAAGGGGGGGTCGTAGAGAAATGAGGATTGTGCCAGGGGACTTTTTAAAGAAGGACGGGGGACCATTTGAGGGTCTGAACGCGAAAAAAAAAACTCCTTCTCCTAGTTGACCCCATCGATTTTAACGATACCTCCCCTTCCCCCCAAAAAAAAAGTTCAGAAAGAGTACTACAAAAAAGTCCATTGAAGTTTTATCGAAAAACGATAATTTTTTCCCATGACGTATGATTTCTAGTGAGGGAGGAGGGGGGGTATGAATTTTTTTTGCTGCGCTTTTCGGGGACATTAATTTTTTGAATCGCCGACTTTCTATAACGAAGAAATTTTCTAGAGTCGATTGGGGGGGCAAGTACCCCCCTTCAAAAAAATGGTTTTTTCGCGTTTCAAATCGAAAAGTCGTCTGAAATTTTTCGATTCCGTCGGAAATAATTTCCTAATTCAACTGTCTCGTGGCGGAACTACCTTAAATATTAATCTATCTTATGTAAAATTTTATAACTGATACTGTACTATACTGACTTGTTCTATATTACGCTAGACATAATCTAAAGAACCAATAAACTATTATTATTATTATGCGGAATACTATCTAAGAAAAAATTGTTTATTGAGTCAGTATTTTGAAGTGATTGAGGTAGTTCCAGTTTAACTTTATTATTTAAAGTGCTTCCAATTCTTTCCATAATAGTTTAGAGTTCTTGTTATTAGAAATTTACAGTTTCTTTCCTGAGAAATTTCGAATAAACTTTCCATATGTGCACAAAAATCTGCCTTTGACTGTAATATTGTATTCATCTCAATAATTAGTAAATTTGATTTACCTTGTCGTACCCCTGGCGCCCGCCAGTGCCTCCCGAAGATAAGGTGAATAAGCCGACTGCGTCGTCAGGTATATCTGAGTCGCTTCAGTGTGGTTCCAGCACAGTTTTGAGGTACCGTTACAAGTAGTTAGTCGATACCCGGTTCACGTCATCGGTAACAGTGGTACTAGTGGTACTTTCGGTACCGAACGCAGAAACACTCCGTTGCCGTGTGTGATGATTATGTGAGTGCGAATTTTCTGTGTTCTGTAGCGTTGGAAAATTTCGGACAGTTTTTTCTCTGTGTAGAGTTATTATAAAAAAGGTTTGTAGCAATTCAAAACAACTAGAGGTACACGATCAATAATTTTGAAAAGTTATTGCGGACAAGAAAAATATTTGGGCTTTACTTACAAGTATAAAGCAAGTCCTTTCGTCATTTAGCCATAATGGATTGTACCGGACAGTTATTACTCATTTACAAACTAGATAATTTTATTTTATTCCCGCATGGGAATAAAATAAAAAAAAGACCGCACTACCATTAAGTATTTATAGTTATATCAGGTGTGTGAGCGTGTTGCCCTAAAACCCTAAAAAAAAAAATCTTAATGTGTTGCCTATAAAGTTAGCAAAGCCACTTTCCAAAAAAAACAATATTTGTCGCTAATTAAAAAAAATGTTGCGCATTTAGTTTTTTTAACCAACGAAATAAAAAAGAAGGAGGTTCTCTAGTCGACGCGTATATTTTTTTTATGTATGACCACGCATAACTTTACACAGCGCAGTTTGATTCCGATGATTCTTTTTCCATTGGATAGGGTGTACTTCGAAGTTGGTAACATTTGAATTTGAAAATCCATCCCTAAAGGTAGCAAAATGAAGGATATTGATCGTTCACCCTCTGAATTTTGGTCCGTTAACCGATTCTATCAGGCATAACTTTGTAGTGGGTTCTTCGATTTGGATGATTCTTTTTTTATTAGATAGGGTTACCTCATGTTGATCATATTCCATATTTGGATTGAAATGATCCACCACTATGGGCAGAAAAGTAGGGGATGATTGATTTTTCACTTGTGAACATTGGCTCACATATGTAGTTACATTGACATATCCTCCTACATCCGTCAAAATAATAACATTTTATGAAAGGATGGAATTATATACAAAGTGATGAAATCAACTAACCAGAACTTTCAAAAATATTTATATTATATAACAATAAATAGTTAAAGTAGAAAATCATATTATTTAACAGTTAATAGTTGAAGTAAGCTAGGTAAGTAAGTATTTTGAAAGTAATCAAAAATTAAGTAGGTAGTAATTAGTAGATTTCAGCCACAAAAAATTGAAAAATAAAAAAAAATTTAACAAAAAATAAACCGACGAAAAAATCAACTGAAAAGCAAAAAATAAAATAAACCTTTTTAGTCTTAATGATAATTGAGCTCCTGAACTAATGTGATCAACTAATTTTGAGTCGGCGCCAAACAAACTAGCAATTGAATTAAGTAAAGCATAAAATGATGGGCAGCGGGATGCACGGCAGCGTTTTGATTACTTCTTCAACGTATTACAATGATCTTCGATGATTGTTTGTTTGGCGCCGACTCAAAATTAGTTATTCACATTAGTTTAGGAGCTCAATTATCATTAAGACTAAGGTTTATTTTATTTTTTTCTTTTCAGTTGATTTTTTCGTCGGTTTAATTTTTTGTTAAAAAGTTTTTATTAACCGACGAAACCAAAAAGGAGAAGGTTCTCTTTTTACTGAGACGTCCGATTCCGATAATTCTTTTTTCAGTGGATAGGGTTAATTTCCCATTTTAATTTAAAAGATGAAATCCACCCCTAAGGGTAGCAAAATGAAGGATATTGATGACTCACCCTCTGAATTCTGGTCCGTTAACCGATTCTATTAGGCATAACTTTCGATTTGGATTATTCTTTTTTTATTAGATAGGGTATACCTCATAGTTGATCATATTCGGATTTCGAATGGAATTATCCACCCTCACCGGTAGAAAAATAGGGGATAATTGATATTTCACTTGTGAACATTGGCACACATATGTAGTTGACAATGACAGATCGCTATTGTCATTATTTTTGTTCTCCTACATCCGTCACAATCATTATATCCTATGAGAAGGATGGAATGATATACAAAGTAATGAAATAAACTAACCAGAACAACAAAAATAATTTATATTACAACAAATATCAAATAGTAATGGTTGAAGTGAGATGGTAGTAAGTATTTTGGAAGTAATCAAAAAACAAGTAGGAAGTAATTTGTAGATTTCAGCCACAAATAATTTGAAAATAAAAACTTTTAACAAAAAATTAAACCAACGAAATACAGAACTGAAAATCAAAAAATAAAATGAAGCTTCTTAGTCTCAATAACTAAGCTCTTAAACTAATGTAAATAACTAATTTTGAGTCGGCGCCAAACGAACAATCATCATTAAATTACTTCAAAAAAATTATCAGAATGTCACCGCGCAACTCTATGCCATCATTTTACGCCTTACCTAATTCATTTGCTTGTTTGTTTGACGCCGACTCAAAATTAGTTACTTACATTAGTTTAGGAGCTTAGTTATTGAGTTCGTCGGTTCAATTTTTTGTTAAAAAGTTTTTATAGTTATATCAGGTGTGTGAGCGTGTTGCCCTAAAGGCATAAATGAATACCCAATGTATTCCCTATAAAGTTAGCAAAGCCACTTTCTGAAAAAAACAATATTTGTCGCTAATTAAAAAAATTGTTGGGCATTTAATTTTTTTATAGGAGCTGGGTGTGCTAACTTGATATACGTATGAAAAACTGACAGCCGTTTTGGTACAATCAACTGAAAATTATTTAATAACTGAAATTTTCTAACTTAGCTGGTTAGCGACCGTTTCATAACTTTTTATCCAGAATAGTTAGGAAGATGATTCAAATGCTCAAATTTCAAATTTTTCAAAGGAAATTGAAGGAGTTTTGGAAAAAAAATAAATAATAAAAAAAAACTTTTTAAAGACAAGCTTTTATTTAAGCCGTGTACTAAAACGTATAAAATAAGTTTATTTGGTTTCAAAAAGCTTGTCGTGCGAAGTGTTCATAAAAGTAGGTACCAATTAATTTCATTGGAAAATAATTGGTTGGTAAGTAACAACTTGCCGAAGTATGAATTTTATTACAATTCGCGCGACAAGCTTTTTGAAACCAAATAATTCAACAAAAAATAATTAAATCATTGTCAGCGATGACTTAAACTTATTTTGTATGTTTTAGTACACGGCTTAAATAAAAGCTTTTCTTTAAAAAAAATTGTATTTGTTATTTTATTTTTTGCTTTTTGGTTAGTTTACCTCAATCTGTTCATTTCTAATAGAGCATCGTTATTACAAGGTCTCTTCCCTGTAAGTTTTGAGCTGAAAGAAATCATAATCTCCGACCCCAAAAACTCCCACACACCAATTTTGAATAGAATCTGACCATAATCACAAAATTCGTTCGCCATCTGGAATTTATAGATTTTGACAAAGAATTCATAATCTCCGAACCTAAAAACCCCCACATACCAATTTTGAATTAAATATGACCAAAATCAGAAAACTCGTCCGCCATCTTGAATTTATAAATTTTGACAAAACATTCAAAATCTCCGACTGCGAAAATCGCCGCATACCAATTTTGAATCGCATCGGACCATAATTACAAATTTCGTCCACCATTTTGTTTTTTTCTCTAACAAAATTTCATAATGCATTGTCACCGGAATTATGAACACCTGCCAAATTTTAAATTTATCGGACGACTAGAAGTCGGTCAAAATGAACTTGCAAGATTTGATCCAAACTAACAAATGAACTAACTAACAAGTGAAACTAAATAAAAGCTTGTAAAAAATCCCTTGCTATACAAGATGAATTTTCAAATAAAATAAACTGTAAGGACAAATCAATATAAAAAACCAATTAAAAAATTTTAAAAATTTTCATAAAACTGATTATAGAAAAAATGGAACCCAATGATATACATCATAAATAATTCTCTCAAATATGGAATTTTTCCTGATTCGCTCAAACTAGCCTTAGTTAAACCAATCCTAAAAAATGGTGATCCTTCCAAACATGAAAATTTTAGGCCAATCAGCTTGCTATCTTCTTCCTCGAAAATTTTTGAGGCAGTAATATGTAATAGGGTCATCAACTTCATAAAACATCATTATCTTCTCAGCAAGCATGGGTATCAGAGGGGAAAGTCAACACTAACGGCAATATTTCAGTTCATCCAAAATATCTTACAACAGCTTGAAAACCATCCCCTTTTTCAACGCAGCTGAAATTAGCTTTCAAACTTTCTAATCTCTATGTTAGACACTAGAATAAAATATTAAAAAGTTGATCAGCGTTGTAATATATGATACTCTACGATTATGAAAGCAGTAAAAAGAAACTGTCATCAGGTTGAAGAAACTGTTTGGCTTTCTATGGCGATGGGCGCCTTTTTGCTTGTCTTTGCTTGGCGCAAACACCCTCTCGCACTTGAAATAGCATGCCAGGGTCGTTTCGTATGGCTTCTCATGTAATGTAATTCTATTCAACAAGGCATCTCTGGTGTGAATAGGTGTAGCGTGAACGAGGCTTTTTAGTTGCCCCCACAGAAAAAAATCCAATGGATTTAAATCCGGAGACCGCGGTGGCCATGAATATGGCCCACCTCTACCAATCCATCTATTGGGGAAAATCTGGTTCAGATGGTCCCGCACAATCAAACTGAAATGATGAGGAGCGCCATCATGCATAAACCACATATCTCTTCGGGTTTGCAATGGAACATATTCCAAAAGTCCATTCAAATCGTTCTGAATGAACTCCAAATAATGTTCTCCATTCAATCGGTCCTATAAGATGGTTTCCTATGATACCAGCCCAAACATTCACGTTTAATTTCCGTTGGTGTTTGGTTTGCAATATCCCATAGGGATTTTCTTCGGCCCATATGTGGAGATTATGAGAGTTGATTACTCCATCTCTACTGAAACCTGCTTCATCAGTGAATAAAACTCGAGTAATAAAAGTTATATCCTCTCTTTGCTTATCCAGGAACCAATTGGCATATTCCAGTCGTGCTGGAAAATCTTCAGGTGTCATGGCATGTACCTTCTGGATGTGATAGGTGGAGCAGTTGTTCCCTAATTATTCTATGAATAGTGGACTTGGATGTATGGAACTGTTCTGATAGGTTTCTGATGCTCATTGAAGGATCATCAGCGACAGCTTCCAAAATATTTTTCTCCAATACAACGGTACGCACAGCCCTAGGAGCGCCCTCACCACCTCGTTTTGGCAAAACTGAACCTACAATAATATCGAAATAAAACAACAGGCTCCAATTAATTATCCATTAGACATACCTGTCTCCCTCAAGCTGCGATCGACACGCTCGAACGTTTCTCTTGCGGTAACGTTCGATTGGGAAAATGCTCGGCATACAGACGACGGGCTTCTGCAGCATTACCAAATGCTCGTCCATACAATGCATGCATATCGGCATATTCGTTGTTCGGCCATATCAAAACACTTCAAACAGTCCTATTAGAATATTGACAATACAATGACAACGCACCACTCAACAAAACAAAATCGCATTCCAGTTGTCATTTTTTATCCACACTAGTTTTATTTCTTTCTACAAGGTGTTTTTGTCAACACCTGTGGAAGAAATGGAACATACATTTATTCACCGGATATTTTTTACCTATTCATGTGCAGCCCTTCTTGTAGTTTATTCGTTTGCTTTTTATTAGTTATGTCTTCCGATGTGCGTTTTTCCAGCTGAATTTATCTTCGGGTTGAAGATTTTCTCCCATGAAATTATACTTATCAGTGAAACTCCTCAACATTTAAGCTGTGAATACGAATTTGCAACATCCAAATGTTGAGTTTCATGAGATTCAGATAACACAACATAAAACGTGCTTATTCCACGCGTACATACAAAATATGGACTGAATTCGATATTTCATAGTGGAGTAGCTTGTTAGTTCAAAAACACCACGAATCTACATAACTTGATATTTCATTTGAAAAAATATCTACATTGTGAATGAAACTTTCAACTAGGTACTGTACTTTTTGTTTACGACTTTATTTTAGCATATTTTGTATTATCCCTGTTATAAATGTTGTTGAATTAACGTTAGCATTAGTATTTCTACTGTGAAAATTTTTCATTTCAAGTAATGGTGGACCATCTGATTTGATGTCGTCGAGTAAAACTGCATTTTTATTAAGAATCGTTGCTCCGATCGACTTTCCACAAGAGTATTTTTATTCAGAAAATTGTCTACGTTACCTTATTTTGTTGAAACCTATTGAAAAATTATCTGTCATTTCAAAGTTTTGGGGTGTGGACCATCGGGGGTAGTCCGTTCCTGACTTTGTAGCAAAACAACTGACTCCTGCATGAAAGCTCATCGATGGAATTTATTTGTTTAGTCAATCACCAAAATGTAGATGATTTTGAATATTCACTTTGAAAGTTATTAAAGAAAAACATTTTTCATTTTGTAATTTTGAGGGCCCGTAACTTGGTAACGAAGGCTTTTAGAAACAAAAGTTATATGAAGGACTGGTGATATTTTGACCCCATCTATACATTCCCGAGAGGAAAAGAGGAAGTCCAGGGACACCCTGTATTTAGACTAGCTGGTGCCCGCGACTTCGTCCCCGTAGAATTTGTATTTTTCCTGGTATTCTTTATGATTCCATCTAGCTTCGAACATTAATTTTACAGTTTTTCAGATTTAATGATTAAAAAACTAATTCATAAAAAAACCTTTTTAAAAACAAGCTTTTATTCAAATACCCTAAAAAGCTTGTCACGCAAAGTTTTCATTTCGAATACAGATGCGACAAGCTTTTGAATCTATAACTCAAGGAATAACCTACGTCACACATACAAAGCAATTATTTTGTACTTTTTAGGGTATTTGAATGAAAGCTTGTTTTTAAAAAGGTTTTTTTTATTAATTATTTCATTTTGTGCTTTTTAGTGAGTACCCCTAACACTCACATACCAATTTTGAATCGAATCGGACCATTATTACAAAACTCGTTCGCCATCTTGGAGCCGCCATCTTGAATTTGTGAATTTTGTCAAAAAATTCATAATCTTCGACCCTGAAAACCCTCATATACCAATTTTGAATCGAATCGGACCATAAACACAATCTCGTCCCCATCTTGGAGCCGCCATTTTTTTTTTCTCTAACAAATGCATAATGCATTGTCACGGGAGCCATGAACACCTGCCAAATTTCACGTTAATCGAACAACTAGGAAGTGGGTCAAATTTAACTTGCAAGATTTGATGACAAACATCGGGACAGGTGAAACTAAATGAAAGCTTGTAATAAAAATGGCGGATTTTCATACAATCTTTCATGCCCTTCTTCACCACCTTAGGAATTCAATTTTCAAAAATCCTTCCTTAGTGCTCACCTACAGTGTCAAAGAAACCCACATGCAAATTTTCACGATCAAAGCCCCAGGAGTTTGGGCTGTGCGTTGATATGTCAGTCAGTCAGTCAATTATTCTTTTATATATTTAGATTTCACATCCAAGAGAAAATTGTATCAGAACGTCAACAGTTGCATAGAAAATGTATAGAAGAATGTAACTATACGAGAGGTAGTGAAACGTTCAAATAAATAATAGTTTAAAAAAACTAAAAAACACGCTTTTATAGAAAACCTGACTACAAAATTTAAAATAAGAAAAAAAATTATTTTATTTAAAAAAAACCGTGGGGTGCATGGTATCGCCTCGGCCTACAATTACCTGTGATCTGAGACATTTCTTACTTTACTGCCCTAGGTGTGAAATGTACTATATAATTATTGATACCATGCACCCCACGCTTTTTTTAAAATAAAATAAATTTTTTCTTATTTTTTATTTTTTAGTCTGGTTTTCTATAAAAGCGTGTTTTTGAGTTTTTTTAAACTATTATTTATTTTCAACTTTTCAGTTTAGTTTTCTATTAACGCGTGTTTTTAGTTTTTCAAACTATTATTATTATTATTGATTTTTGTTTAACTATTATTCTCCAATATTGAATAGAATCGGACCATAATCACAAAACTCGCGGCCATTTTGGAGCCGTCATCTTGAATCATTCAACTTTGACAAAATAATCATAATCTCCGACCCCAAAAACCCCCACATACCAATTATGAATAGAATCAGACCATAATCATAAAACTCGTCCACCATTTTGGAGCCGCCATTTGAATTTTTTTATTTTGACAAAAGAATCATAATCTCCGACCACGAAAACCCTCAGATACCAATTTTGAAGCGAATCGGACCATAATCACAAAACTCGTACGCCCTATTTTTTTTTCACACAAAAATGTCTTGATGCATTGTCACCGGAATTATGTACACCTGCCAAATTTCAAATCATTCGGACGTCTGGAAGTGGGTCAAAATCGCGCCCAAAGGAGTCGGTTACAAAAACAAACAAACAAAAATATAAAGCGTGTAACATACAAGTGAAGCTAATATAAGGCGTTAAAAAAGAGCACATCTTGGGATTTCGTTAGAAAATACCAAAAACAACCGTGAAATTTTGATGGAAAAACACGAAATTCAAAAACTTAGCTTGGATAATCTCAGTAAGATTAAGCAGTATCGCAAGAAAAACCGAACAATGAGATATATCTACACTCTGACTGACCCAAAGAGTATAATTGGAGCGATGACACTAACATCGGATTAAAGAAGCCAGTGTCGAAAGGACAGATAATCATTATTGTTGGTGCTGGAAACGAAGACGGATTTGTTGAAGTTTCATATCTGAGATGGAAATTCCAATCTAAAACGGGCGATTATCATGACGTCATGAACGACAACTATAAAAAGTGGCTGAGAAACTTTTAGTAAATTTACCCACGCAGCGTTATTGTTTTAGATAACGCTTTATATCATAAAAACAGGAGGATAAAAATCCTACTTCAGCTTTTTCGAAAGCAATAATGAAACAACGGAATGAAATCATGGATTTGTATTGGTTATGTCCGGGTCACTATCAGTTTTGAGAACTGTTCGTACCTGGAATTTGTTTCCGATTCTTTTCAAATTTTGTGGAGACCACTATTGAATATAAATATAGAGGTCACTAAAGGTAATTGTTGAAGGTGTTGGTTTTGTTTTTCGATTCCAAATTGTTGATTTGTCTAAGATCATGTAACATTATTTCAATGTTGCCATTTCCTTGACTCCTTGATCAAACAAGAAAGATTTGTTGTCTATAAAATAAAAGAGTGTATACCGGTGACAATGGAACTAGGGCCATGCCTATATCTCCTTCACTCATCAACCGATTTGGATGAAATTTTGTACATGAAGAGACACAATTTCGGATTGACAGACATATGAAAACGAAATGGCCGACTTCCGGTTTCGCCAGAATAGCCACCAACTTCGATTTTTCAAATAGAACACCCTGTATGTTTTATGTTTTTTTGATTCTACGGCTCAAATAATATACGACAGTGTTGCCAAATTTATATTTTACAATTGAAAACAAAATATTTTTAATTTTTTTTTGCCCAGGAGGCCTTGATCAGGTAAAAATCAATACTAATTTACATCAGTAACTCATAGTAATAGTCATTTCATCGATAAGATCAATAACAAATCCTTCAGCAGGAATTGAAATTTTCTGAACGCATTTTTAACGAAAAAATAGTTTTTTTCAAACGCTACCTATCGAGGGCCATCTTGCCATTCGATAGAGAATTCAATTACCAATTCAACGATATACATTATGTACCACTTTCTTTTTGTTCAAAACGTAGAGAGCCATCTATCAAAATCTGATATCTGAAAAAATTGGGAGGTAACATGACATCTATTCATTCTTTCAAACTTTACTTCAGAATGAATTACCAAAAACAATCGACTTGACAATATGTAATGATCATAAACCCATTACAGAAAAGATTACTTTGATATAATCAAACTGTTTGAATAAATCTAACGACTGGAACAGTGAAACATTCAACGTACAAATTATTACTCACAATACCATTATCCTGTTTTCCATAAATAAAAATCAATAGGGGTTAAATCGGGTGAACTGGCTGGCCATCTGATTTGATCCAATCCATCACTGGCCATAGGTATCACTGAGATATTGCTGAACAATATTAGCATTATATGGTCCTGTACCATCAGGCTGAAAAACAGATTTTTCCTGATGTTCTCTAAGAATTGTAGATATCTGTGGCCCGTCAAAGGCCCGTCAAAAAGAATTGGTCCAATGATTTTTGTCCCTACGATTCCTACCCAGACGTTGAATCCAAATCTTTCTTGAAAATTACCTTCTCTCAGCAACCTAGGATTTCCTTGAGCCCAATACCTTGTATTATTCCTATTGAACACTCCATTATTCGCAAACCTAGGCTCATCTGTCAACAGTATCCTCGAGACAAAACCATTATTCAGTCTCCGTTCTGGGTCACTTTCATATAGATGCTGATGCAAACTGTATTTATAGAATAAAACAATCAATTGCACCCACTGTCATAATGATAATAACACATAATGGGAAAAAAGACAACAAAAAGGTCTAGATTCACAAAATTTTTATGAATAAAAAGAGATCAACACATTTATAAATTTGAAACATACAGTAATGAAATTGTAGCTAACTAAAAGTAGCCAATGATAGAACAGCAAACTTATTTAGGAAAATAGCCAATCAGGGAATAGATGGTCATGTGTAAAATTGGAAATTGTGAGAGAATAGCAACGAGATGGTGTCATAAGCAATTATTAATGAAATTTGTAAATAATAATAAGAGTGGAAAAATAATTGTATATATAAATTATGTAAGATAATCTAAACAGTGAAAAGTGACAATTAGTGCGCGAATTCAAAAATTCAAATGAGAAAACAAGAAGGGAAATTTGTATCCAGGCGACAGAAAACAAAGCTTCTAGGAGATCGAAAAATAAATTCACAAGCGAATGCCACGCAACATTTTGGGAGAAGAAAAAATGAAATAATTCCAACATTTCTAAAACAAAACCAATATTACCTTAATAATACAACATATCCACGTATCCAAAGCTGATTTCCGCATCTGTATAGTTCCTGATTTATGGTATTGGAGTTCCTGACAGCGATTGGAGAGAGAAGGTATCCAGTTTCAGGGTATAATTTGAACACCAACAGTTCCAACCAGGTATAAAAACTTCAATAGTGCACTTCCGGTCTTGAACAATTTCTCAAATACCGCATTTCACATCTGAAGAACTTTATTTCACTGTATTTTGAACTATAACAGAAAACTTCACACTCAAGGAAAAAGTGAGGTTCTGTCTATCTATCCATGATTTGAAATTTATGATTATCCGTGAATATTTGTAGATTCACACTAGTATAAGTTTTTTCTCGTAGGCCAGGTAAAATTAAGTCTTCCTGAATAAAGGAAATAATTGCTTTTTGGTACTTTGTTGTTTGTTTTCTTCCAATGATCAACAAACATACCAGTGACCATTGATAAACTGAAGTTAGACAGCAGTGGCTCTATTGCCTGAACCGGCTACTTGAGATAAGGGCGTACCAACTGTTGCTTAGCCGTGGTGAGCAAAGTGATAACAATTGTTGGCAGCGTAACGAGAAAACAGTGACGTTCGCTGGCAATTATTATTACAGCACACAATACATATACAGGGGCAAAAATATCTATCTATATCATATCAATCTGGCTCTCAAAGAATAGCAAACATTATTAGCAATCTGCATTAAATAACAACAAGTTATATTATTCAATTCATTCAATTAATCAAAACATAATAATATATATATATATATATATATATATATATATATATATATATATATATATATATATATATATATATATATATATCAAACTTTATGTGAAATACACTCTAATATAAGAAATTATAGTTTGATTTCTGACATTCAGACAAAATCAGCTGACCAATTATCTCTACCCTTTTTGAGACACTATCAATAAGTTAAGTTCAGAGTTGCGCTCTTTGAATAATATGAATTTTAAGATAATTTAAAAAACATTCTCATAGATAACTGTTTCTACAGTGTAGAAGAATTTTTAAATTCGTGAAAATTTGTTTTGTCTCCATGTTCTAGTGTTAACTGTTTTTATTTATCATTCGAGATTTAAATAGTTACCAAGTCTGTACTTGTCTTAATGCACAACATGATTTACTGCATGATCTTTTATATATTTATATTGTAAATATTTTCTGTTTATTGACGTGCTTAAGACTAGATGTAAAAAGTAAAATAAATCTATTCTATTCTATGAATGATAAGATGACGAACTGATTGTACAACGAATGATTAATACAGGTATTCCAAACTCGATGGCCTATTGGACGTTTCTGGAGATCTGAGATATAAATACTGCAGTGTTGCCACATGTTCTTTAACTAATATCAACTTTCAAATGGAACACCCAGTATTTCATTGTGTTTTTGGATTCTACTGACAAATACAAATAACTTTTACTGAACATGTCGTGTACCTATCTCTACCTTTTATTAAGTCCCAAAGTGCAGCAGAACCCGCAGTTTTATTAAAAAAAACCTTGAGACCTGAGGTTTTATCGCTCTTTTGAAGATACAGCTGGAACTTGAATTTTTCTCTAACTCTCAGATGCAATTCAGTTTTGGCATAGATTAATTAGAAAAATATCTGAGAAAATTTTGAAAATAGGAGTCATACTCGAAAAAAAGTCAGATAAGGGAGTAGAATCTAAAATGATATATACAGGATGATCTGAAAAATAATTACTAATGGGCGTTTTTTCGAGTATGACTCGAACCTATTTCCAAATTTTCCTGGGATATTTTTTTAATTAATCTTCACTAAAAAGTGAATTGAATCATCTGAGAGTTAGAAACAAACAGGTTTCAGCTGTATCTCCAAACGTAGGAACATTTTCAAGCGAATCATTACAGATTGATTAGATTTCTTAATCAGATCATTTCAATTAGGCAATATTACCTATTTCGATTTGTTATACTGGAAAATGGAAATGGTAGTAGTGTGCCGTGACCAGAGACGAGCAAGACAATCTTTTAGTTTGACAAACAGTGATTTTCATGGTGTTTCTGTCAAAATGGATAATAATACATGTTCAAATGCAGATATTTTAAATTTTTATAGAAACTTGCTTTTATTTCGGAAACCAGACTATTTAGGTTCAGGAACATGATACATAATTTGGAAGGAACTTCAATTGTCTTCCAGGATATTCGATAATATACCGGGTGTTCCATTTAAAAAAAATTAATTTCCACCATTTTTGTATCTATCGGAAAAATTACAAATTTTGAACGACCCTGTCTAATGGAGAACGAATTCCCTTAGACGTAACTATGCACAGAACATTGGTAAACTACACCTAAAATTTCAGCGTTGTTCGAGTCCAAATACCTCAGTAATAAACATTTAATTGAAGCTGTTTTGCAAAAAAAAATAGGATAATTTCTCGAAAACCGCTTGAGATAGGTATAGGGAAATATCACACAAAAATGATCGTAAAGCAATAGCAAAGCAAAAAATATAGAAATAAAATAATTAAAAAAAATCCTTTCCAAAGACAAGCTTTTAATCAAATGAGCTAAAAAGTTAGAAATAATTACTTTGGATGTGTGAGGTAGGTTATTACGTGAGTTATAGATTCATTAACTTGTCGCGCCAAATTTTCAGTTCGAATACAAAAGCTTTTCAATAAATAGCTCACGGAATAACTTACGTCGCACATCCAAACCAATTATTTTTTACTTTTTAGCGCATTTAAATAAAAGCTTGCCTTTAAAAAAGTTTTTTATTAATCATTTTATTTTGGGCTTTTTAGTAAGTACGCCTTTATCTATGCATTTTTGTAATGTATCGTCATTATGAATCCTCTTTCCTGTGAGTTCTGAGCTATCTAGTTCTTCAATGAGAAGACCATCTGAAGATTAACTCGTCCGCCATCCTGGAGCTGCCATCTTCAATTCATGAATTCCGACAAAAAATCGATAATCTTCGACTAAATTCATAATCTACGACCCCAAAAACCCCGACATACCAATTTTTAATAGAAACGGTCCATTATTACAAAACTTGTCCACCATCTTGGAGCCGCCATCTTGAATTTATGAATTTTGACAATCAATAATCTTCGACTAAATTCATAAGCTCGACCCCGAAAACCCCCATATACCAGTTTTGAATAGAATTGAACGATAATCACAGAGATCGTCGGCCATCTTGGAGTCCCCATTTTTTTTTATAATTTTGACATTTCGTTTTTTTCTCTAACAAAAATTCCATAATGCATTGTCATGGGAACTATGAACACCTGCCAAATTTTAAGTTAATCGGGCAACTAGAAGTGGGTCCAATTTAACTTGCAAGATTTGATTATAGACAGACATACAGACACCGAGCTAGGTGAAACTAAATGAAATCTTGTAAAAAATAGTACTGTTATGACAGTTCTTGCGCGCTCACATAGGTAAAAGTGAAGTTGTGGTCTAGCAACTGCTATAGCAGTCAGCTGCTAATGTAGCTGAAAATGAACATATCTATTCATGAATCAGTACAGAAAAGATACATTTTTCCTCGATGATAAAATTAGGATTTTCGATGAACAGAAAAGTTGATGTTAAAAAAATGTATTTATGATCTATGCCATGCTTGAAGCATTTGCCCGGATAAGGGGTTCTTTACTCTCGCAATCACGGCTTATTCTTTCTATAGTGAAGACATTAAAAAAAAAATCCCCTTTGAAATTAGGTGGGTGCGGAATTTTTTCTTGTTAATGGTTGCATTTTTTGATGGTGGTGGAAAAAATGTCTCTTAGGAGATACACCAATCAGGGATATTGTCATGGAATTTCTAAATTTCATTCCGGTGACAATGCATTATGGATTTTTTGCTAGAGAAAAACAAAATGGCGGCTCCAATTTGGCGGACGAGTTTTGTGATTATGGTTCAATTCTATTCAAAACTGGTATGTGGGGGTTTTTGCGGACAGAGATCATGATTTTTTAGCCAAATTCATAAATTCAAGATGGCGGCAACGGTTTTCCTGGTTATAGCCCGATTCCAATAAAAATTGGTATGGGGTCGGGTTTTTTGGGTCGGAATCATGATTTTTTGTCAAAATCCATGAATTAAGATGGCGACGAGTTTTGGGATTATAGCCCGATTCCAGTCAAGATTGGTGTGTGGGGGTCTTAGGGATCGGACATCATGATGTTTTTGTCAAAATCCATAGCGGCGTGTTTTGTTATTATGGCCCGTGTTTTTTTGGGATCGGAGATTATCAATTTTTGTCAGAATTTGATAAGATGATGGATTTCATGAATGACTAAAAAGAATTCAATAAAAATGATTAAAAATAATGTTTAAGACAAGCTTTTATACAAATGCTCTGAAAAGAAAAAAATAATTTCTTCAATTGTTTGACCTAGGTTATTCTGCGCGTAGCAGATTCAAAAGCTTGCGGCGAATATAAAATATAACCTAGATCAAACAATTAAATAATTTTAGTGCATTTGTATAAAAGCTTGTCTTGATTCTTTTTAAATAATTTTTTGTCTTCTTTCAATTGGACTTTTTTCCCTTCAGAATATTTTTCTCCCAGATTGCTATGCTTAGGGCTAAAAAACTCAGTAAAAGCGATGCCTCCATTGAATTGTTGTATACGAAAAGTACAGGGTCACCAAGTTCTTTTTATCCTTCTTTCAGATACCAAATGGCCAGCAACCTCTTCCTCATTCTAGTCATCGCGAGCTGCGCCCAGGCAGTCTCTGCAGGTCGCAGAAAGTAAACCAGAAACAAGCAAAGAACCCAACCCTTACGGTGACATCATTTCAGATGTGCTGAAAAAACAAAACGCCCAAAACTTGGGGGCGGCTTTCCAAACTTTCTTGGAACGTGACGGGGCCAACATGATCGGCGATGCAATCTCAAATTTCGGCAAAGAAAACGCAGGACAGATCCTGCAAGGTCTGGGATCCTTGATGGCCAACCAAGGGGGAAAGAAGGAGGGTGGTGATGGAGGTGAGTCGACATGATTTTTTATGGTTTTCTGAAGAACTTGCGGTAAACCTGCTTAAAAGTTAAATGTCCACGGTTATCACGAAATTTCCACAGATGTTTCAGAACACGATAATAAAGGTAGACCCAGCAGAATTTTTACGCGGAAAGGTTAAAAAATGTCCATTTTCAATCATAATTTCCACTTATTTGAGATGGCTTGATTTCTTTATTTTTTAATTTTTTTCAGCAAAACACTTAGTTTCTATCGATACGTTCTTCAATGAAATTTTGGCCCTTTCTTGCAGATGAACTAAACTACGTTAGATAGTGATTAGGTTGCTTGCAACTTGGAAAGCAGTTACCCAAGTTAGATTAGGTTATGTTCCTTTGCAAATTACAAATATTGGCTTTTGATTGCCCTCATTAGGGCCCCCAAATCTTCAGTAAAAATTCATTAATTGTAAATATGGTATCGGATTTTTGGCATACTAACAGCTTTTTTTTTATAATTGCATGTTCAACATTCCCCATAAGCGGTTAATATAAAAATTTCGAGCACTTTTAATAAATATGGCTGGACAACACGGGTTATTAACCCCATTATCAGTGCAATCAAATGAAAAATTGATTGGTGGTGCTTCATTAGTACAAATAACAGTTGATGCACTACGACGATAGTTGAAGTGCCATTGCCGCCTACAAGGTGGAAAAAATCAGAACTTGTAGAAAGGTTCTGATAACAATGACATTCATGTTAAATTAAAATTTATTAAGAATTAGAAAAATAAAGATAAATAATCAGAAAATACAAATTATTAATAGTAAAGCTAAACAGGTCTTTGCTACGTTAAAAAACATCATGTTATCAATCAATCAATCGTTTATTCACACAAAAGTTTAACAAGACACTCTGTAAATAAACATTGGGGAAACCCACAGAAGCAACAGATGTTGCTTGTATGTGGTGAAAAACAGTTAAATACATTTCATAACAATCAATTATTAAAATATTAAAACGAATAACTTGAAATATAAATCTACATACATAAAAGATTATGGAGCATAGAAGTAAGAAAAAAAGTATAAATAAAATCGCTCAGAAGTTAACACAATCACAGAGGTACTAGGGACGTGAACATATAAAATAATTCACATTACCTAGTATAAATAAATCACAAAAAAAAATATGATCTATAAATAAAATCACTTAGAAATTAGAACAGTCACAAAGCATTGGAGACGAATAAAGATAGAATAACTCACATGAGGTATAAATAAAATAACTTTTTTTTTATTTTTTTTAAGAAATATTATGATCAAATATTTGGCCAATTTCTTTACGAGGTTGACGTGCTATTAATTTCTCGAGCTCTTTTTTCAATGAATTTTGAGAATTTTATGCATTTTGTCCCAGAAAATTATAGGATTCTTCCTACATTATTGAACGCATGTGGTATGATGTATTTATATTTATGGCGTATAATATACTCATGTCTCGACTGAGTTTTTCCTTCTCCTGGTATTGATTTAGCACAAGTGTCTTATAGAACAATTGTCTCAGGTCGAATATGCCTGATTCTTCATACAACTTATCACTACTATAGCGGAAAGGTTTGTGCAACATTAGTTTTAGGAATTTCTTCTGTATTACGTCTAGTGGACGTAGGTAAGTTTTTGATACCCCTCCCTATCCTATTAGGCAGTATGTTAAATGGCTTTCTACGAGACTATAATAAATATTTTATTTTGTTTCTGGTTCTGGTTTCTGGTCCAGTATATTTTTGAGTTGACGGAACTCATAAAGAATGCTCCTCAGTTTTTTTAGTAAATAAGTTATAGTATTGGACCTAAAACCGTCCATTGAGGTACTCCACATTCAATATTCTTTTCAGTACTATTTAAATTTTTAATTCTTACTATTTGTTTCCGATCTGTTAGATATGATTGTAATAATTTGAATGCGTTTCCTCTTATTCCTTCGATAAATCAATGAAAACTCCTATTGACGGTTTGCTTCTATCGAGTGCTTTGGATATACTCTCAGTTAATTGCAGTAGTGAAAGATGCTCTGAAACCTCATACAGTGTTCTAAATTATAATAAACTCCAAAAATCACTTAAGAACGAAACTTAGGAATTAACTTTACAATCCAATGATCCAGAAGTTGCTTACAATGACTTCACAGGCAAACTAATAAATCATATTGACACTTGCACAGTGGTAAAAAAAAACACAATATAAATACAAAACTAAAGGTATGGATGACAAATGGCCTTCTCATTTCTATACATCATAGGGATAAACTGAAACGAAATCTAATGAAGAAGTACTCCGTAGAAACAGAAAATGAATATAAATCTTATAGAAATTTTTTGACCAAACTAATCCAAGAAACCAAAAATAACTTTTGTACCAACAAAATATCTGAGTGAAAAACTGACATGAAAAAAAAAAATATAAACGAAATAACAAATAGTAACAGAAGACAAAAATCGAATAAATATGACATCGAAGGAGAAAATGGCACAAAAATCAACAGACGAAGAAAAGGCCAATCACTTCAATAAGTTTTTGTTGAGATTGGCGAAGATATGGCGAGTAGAATAGAAAAACCCATATCCCTCTTAAAGGCTACGAAAATATAACCAACTCGATATACCTCCACTCAGTAACAGAAAATGAAGTAATCGGTATTATATCTAGTCTTAAAAATAGTACTTCACCTGGCCCTAATAAGATATCTGTAACCCTGATAAAAAAACTACACATCTTCTTTTTGGAACCCATCTGCCGTATTCTAAATTTAATATTTACAAGTGGAGAGATACCAAAATCATTCAAAGAATCTATCACGTCACCGATTTCCAAATCTGGTGATGAACTGGTAACGAACTATAACCCGTAACTATCATTAATAACTTTTCAAAATTTTCCGAGAAATGTATCAAGAATAGATTACTTAACTTCTGTAATACTAATAATATTTTCTCCGGGTCACAATACGGTTTTTTAGAAAATAGATCTACCGAAAAAGCAGTCTTTGAAGTAGTCAACAAAATCAATAATTGTTTCCAGAATCAGGAGAAATTTATAACAGTATTTTTGGACCTGGCCAAAGCATTTGATACAGTGGATCACAATATACTCCTCCAACGTTTGTCTGGGGTGTTGCCTTGGACATTTTTAAGGATCACTTGACAAATAGAGCCACAGACTATCAAAGTGAACAACTCACTCAGTAACCCACTACCAGTAACTAGGGGGGTACCACAGGGCACTGTTCTAGGACCTATTCTATTTCTGGTATACATCAAAAATATATTCAAGATATCAGATTTCAGTGGCAAACTAACATCATTTGCGGACGATACAGCTATACTTCCGTCGGAAAAACGTGGGAGGAGTTTAAGCCTAGGCTGAAACAAACATCAAAATCATTTTCAATTGGCTTAGTGATAACCTGTTGAGTATCAATGTAAAAAAAACAAATATATTGCATTCACTTCAACCGATAGAGACAGACCAAATAATTTTTTTATCAAAATTCATTAATCATCTTGTACTCTCATAACTGCAGCTGTCCTACTATAAATAAAACAGATACAATAAAATATTTAGGGGTGATGGTTGACCAATGCCTACGTTGGAATGAACATTGAATATACCGTGATCAGACTTCGTAAATTGATTTATAAATTCTTCAACTCAGAAATATACTTATAAGAAAATGATAATGACAGTGTATAGTACCTTGGCTGCCTAATACTTACTGCATAATAGTGTGGGGTGGTATTTTCAAGTCTTCATTATATCATTTAGGAGTGATCCAGAACACTTTAATAAGAATTTTAATGAAAAAAAATTAATTTTAATACATTGAAACCTTCATATTCACGGGTTATTCCCGAAAAAGGGGAATTGGGGCATGCCACAAAAAATTTAAAAAAGGCCTTACAATCTCAAACCTCATTTACTGGTCACAATTAAGCAAGTAGAATTCTATGAAAATTACCTATTCAATTCCAACAGTTCATTGGTACCAGTTCATGTAGGTATGATACGAAGTTGGAAAATATTTTACAAAAAAAATCTTAGCGTGTTTTGAACTATCTGAAAATTTCGTCAACATCGCAAACATTTCACTTTTATGCAGGTTTTTCGAACTTTCACCACGCCTCAGGTACTAGAGTCTAGAATCTAGTCGTCAGATGAGAAGATCACGCGGAAATTGCAAAAGAAAGAGAAAACAAACGCTGTGGGTGACATGCGCGTTGTTCGGGTTGTTTCTACCAGCGTTGTCAATGTTCCGGAAATTTATTGAGGTCCACCCTTTGCAATATTCCGGGAAATATACGAGAAATGAATGAAAATATGTATTCATGAAAATAATGAAGAATTGTCTGAATCCTCAACTTTTTTTTCATAATTTGCAACCCACTAATTCATTTTTTTTCTCTTGTATATTGCGTTTCGTGTTTGCTTTATTTCTTTTCTTTGTAGTCTCCTCTGTATTCTTGTTGCGTTATATTTACCCATTTATTTCTAGCTATTTTTTCTTTGTAGATTCTTCGCATTCTTGATTGAAACATTCTTTGTCCCTGATTTTAATTTGAGTCGTCTGTTAAACTGTTAATTTGAGTCTTCTGTTATTTTTTATTTCTTTCCATTTTGGTTCAATTTCGTTAGTGTTACTAATCTGGTTTTGTATGTTTTCTTGTACTTGCTTCTTCACATTTCTCCTTATCTTTGTATTTTCTAGTTCCTCAATTTTCCATTGTTTTGTTTGGCAATGTATTTTTTTGTTGATTTCAGTATCTCATTTTTGCTATGACTAGATAATGATCTGCTTCTGCCTGAGCTCCTCAATATGTTCCAGTTTTTATGACCATTTCACTTATGCCTTTTGTGGCCATCATATGGCCTATTTGGTTTTCTATGTTACCTAGGTATCCCTATGTGACCTTATGTTTATTAGGATGATCGAAATGTGTTGTTGAGAATGTCACCTAGAAAGTTTCAGCTAGTTGACACAGTTTCATTGTGATTTTTATTTTACCCCTTTTTACAGAAGATACCGGCACCAACGTCCTCGAAGGCCTTGGTTCTTTGATGGGAGCCCTCCAAGGCGCTGGAGGAGGAGGAGCTGGAGATGTAGTAGCACCACTTCTGCAAGGCCTAGGCTCCCTAATAGGCGGCCAAGGAGGCCAAGGTGGGATCGACCCGGCCATGATAGGCTCAATGATGAACATGTTCGCCCAATCCATGGAGAAACCCAGGAAGGGAAAACCCTCGAAGAAAGTCGACCAGAAGAGGGCGAAAAACGAGCCCAAGTTCGACATGAGTAGCTTGTTATCCATAGCCGGTTAGTCACCATCTTTTTTTGCTTATTTCAATTTTATTTTCAATGGATGGTTTTGACAGTCGTATGTCCGGCAGAGATTCGATGCTTGATTCCTTTGTGTCTTTCAAATGAAAAACAAGGCACCCCTTCAGGAAAGTCTAATTCTGTGCTAATTTTTTTTTGTTTTGCTGCCTACTTTGCATTACTATTTAAATTGAATAATAGCAACTTTATTTTTTAATAAATTTACCCATCGATATTCATTAGGGTACCAGAAACCATTTTTGTACACGCTTCCCAAAACGTAAGAAACTGAAAAGAGCCCGCAAAATCCAATGTTAGTGGATTTGAACTTCAAGTCGCCATTTAACACTTTAGCTGACTGAAATATGTTTGATGAACAATCGGTTTCTAATTTTTGCAAAGCCTCCTAATACACTACCGTAGGAATGGCGTTTAAATCATAATGCAAGAACTTTTGACTTACCTACGATTCTAGGGGGGAGTATTGCTACCATGCAAACATTGAAAGCATTTATAATATTCTTACGTTAAGAAGAGAATGACGTCACAATATGACAGATAACAGTGCAATGATTCGAATTTTATAAGGTTTTTTGTATACTACACTCACATGCAAAAAAAAACGCAACAAGTTATTATTTGATAAAATTTAAGGTCTCACATTTTTTTTAACTTAAGTTCAATGTTCATAATTATTTCTAGCGAACTTTAGATAAAATGACTAATTTCAACTTGCATATCAGTATTTTGTTAAATGCTGGCGTATTAGTAATTGTACAACCTAATTTTAAAACACTCTGTGGAATAACTTCTTAGCCAAATTCAAAATATCAATTTTCGTTAAGAACCATTTCCTTCCTACATTTTGTTTTTTGGTTCATGTCTTTAGGATGCAATGGTTCATTTTTAAGAGCGAAATGAACTTGTCACCGACTGTTTACTTTGAGAAATGTTATTCTGTGACGAGGTGGCTTTGCTCGTTGTTGCCCTAATATCAGTTTGTCAGCCTAGTTTATGAATCTAACAATGAAAAGGCAACAATATATTCATTGTTTTATTCAATAAGCAATTATTGCAACTACACAAAAAGAAAAAAATTGAAAATGTATTTATGCAAACTTCAAAACAAACCAGTTCAACTGTAACATAACTAACCTAAAGAAACGCACGTTTTACAACAAATTCAGCTTAATATTTAGCTAATATCCAATCCAATGCAGAATTTTTTCGAACAGAAAACACAAATGAATCCGTTACTGAATCCAGCATGAATGCTGATCCTAAAGGGCGATAATCCTTGGATGATTTTAAGAAAAATTTTTCATATGAACATAGGTCCGCAACCGCTTTATTTTTGAGATACAAGATGTTGAAATTTAACAAAAAATCAGTTCTTTCCCAATATCTCTGAAACCACTTTGGCTTTTTTTCTCAATTTTTCTATGATAAAGGATTTCTTAATTTTCATCAGTGGCGTCCCTGTTAACATGCCCTGTCATATTTTTGATCAAAATTATGATACGCCACTGTCTTTTTCCCAAATAAATATTATTTTTGTGATTGCCCTCTATCTTCTCATAAAAATGGTCTCCTGCCTTTTTTCGTCCGGCGGACGGTTTTCGATTAGAAAATAAAATACATTCATTTGCTTGTCCCTATTCGATTTTTTCTCTCAGTCTTTATTTGACAATCCTGGTAACCAAAGGATCTAGGCAAGATTTTTATAATTTTATGGTAACTATTATTTAGTTTTTGTAATGAGTAAGCATAGAAATACATTTTTTATTTTTAAAAACAACTATTATGAACAAAAAATACCAAAATAAAATTAACTGTTCAAAATGTCCACCTCCTGCAAGTATGCACGCTTCAGCCCTCCTTGTCATTGACTCGCGTACTTTTTGGAAAATTCCTGGAGTATTCCTTATTGCTTCACAGGAAACTATTACGTGGTTTCGCAATTCTTCCTCAGTTAGAATTGGTTGACTGTAAAGTCTTAAGATGTCCCCAAAGAAAATAATCAAGACTGTTTAAGTCTGGGGATCTAGCTGGCCATGACTCTGTTCCCCCACGACCTATCCAGCGTTTATGAAAGTTTTGGTTTAAATATTCGCGTGCCATAGCACTAAAATGAGCAGGTGCACCATCGTGCATAAACCACATGCGAGTTCGCATTAAAATAGGAACATCTTCCAACAGAATTGGCAAATTATCTTCAAGAAATCGGCGATAATTATGTCCATTTAATCTGCATGGTAAAAAAAGGTCCAATTAGGTAATCTCCAATAATTCCAGCCCAGACATTTGATGAGAACTGGTCCTTGGCCCAAAAATGAATATTATGAAAATTTCTGATCCTGTTTTTAGTAAAACTAGCTTCGTCCGTGAATAAAATGTCCCTGTCATATAAAGGATTTTCGGTAACTTTTTGGAAAAACCATTGGCGAAATTCACTCGTAATGGAAAGTCTCGAGGAAGTAGAGCCTGAACCCGTTAAATGTGATAATAAATAATAATGAAGAATCCTCCATACTAGAATATGGGCGATATTCAAATTATTGGCAACTTGCCTCGTACTTATTTCAGGATTTTCGTCAATTGAATTTAAAACATTCACCTCAATTGCTGGAGTTCTTGCAGTCCGATGTGCTCCTTTCAAGTGATGATTTGGCTCAAAACTTCCTGTTTCACATAACCTTCTGTGGGTGCTTGAAATCGTTCGAGCATCATGAACCATTCTATTTGGGAAGCGCTCTTGGTACAGTCGCCTGGCTTCATATGCGTTCCCGCCAGCAAGCTCATACAAGTAATGCTTGTCTGCTAATTCGATTTGTAAAATTTACCTTGTTTTTTTTTTAATAAACAAGTTTTTACGTAAATAATATCACGTATTTAGCTAAAGAAGTGTCAAAATTGTTTACGTTGAAAACAACAAAAAGTGTATTTGTAAAATTTACCATGTTTTTTTTAATAAACAAGTTTTTACGTAAATAATATCACGTATCTAGCTAAAGAAGTGTCAAAATTGTTTACGTTGAAAACAACGAAAAGTGTTTTAGCATACTAGATGTTTCTAGCCCACAAGATAATCCCATACTCTTCAACGGCTGATTTCGCATAGGGACAAGCAAATGAATGCATTTTATTTTCTAACTCAAAAACCGTTAGCCGGACGAAAAAAAGGCAAGAGACCATTTTTGTGAGAAGATAGAGGGCGATTACAAAAATTATATTTATTTGGAAAAAACAGTGGCGTATCATTATTTTGATCAAAAATATGGCAGGGCATGTTAACAGGGACGCCACTGGTAAAAATTAGGAAATCCTTTATAATGGAAAAAATATATTTTATGCTTACTTTGCATGTACCAAAACTGAAAAAAAAGTCAAAGCAGTTTCAGAGATATTGGGGAAGAACTGATTTTTTTGTTAAATTTCAACATCCTGTATCTCAGAAATAAAGCGGTTGCGGACCTATGTTCATATGAAGATTTTTTTTTCAAATCATCCAAGGATTATCGCCCTTAGGATCAGCATTCAATTATGATGTATAAAAAAAATAAAGCCCGAAGTTGTTCCCGGTCAGGGACAAAACGTAGAAAATAATGAACTAAGATATATTCAATCTAGAATCCAATATTCCAAGAAAACTCCTCCAAATATACATATATCAGGCTTCAAGAACCACAATTCCATATATACAGTGAGTTTCAAAAAGTTAGCTCCATATGGGCACATACAAAAGACACAGTAATTTAAGTCATTTGTTATTTTTTTAAATTCCAAATGTGTATAAAATAAAAAATATAAATATTTCAAAATATTTAGGTCCTATTTTTTTTCACTTCAATATCCAACTAGGGGCTGATTACGCTACCAATCCACATTGGTTTCAACTTTGGGTAAAAAATCGTGTAAACACAGCTGTTATTGAAACCATACATTATCGAGTTAAATGATAATGTGACGCACATAATTTCATTTTTTTATAACTAGGAATTTAATTTTCTAACGATTGGATAAATTCGCGCGTCTGACAAAAATTCGAGTTTTGTAACCCGCAACAATTTGCTGCTGGTATTGCGATTCTCTCATTTGTACAATGGAAAATGTTGATTTTAATGACTTATATAAACATGTATGCATGCATTACAGGTTCTTTTCTGGAGCAAACCAAAGCCGGTGGTGGGTCTGACGAGGGCAATTTACTGACCTACCTCCCCCTCATAGCGCAATTTATAGGATCCTTCTCTGGACCAGAGGCTGAAAGAAGAGCGAGACAGCACGATGATCACGCTTGGTCGCTGCCACCTTACCTGGAGAAGTGGCACATCATTTTCGACCATTTCATACACTCGGATATGGGAAAGTATGTCATTTCCGCTCTGGGGGCCGAGAAAACGTTCAAAGTTTTTTCCGATGGGGAGGGGAGATTCAGCTATCAGAAGTTTGGGGAGTTGATGGAAAATCATTCGTTCAGAAGACATTGGATCAGGATGGTGACTGACAGGATAGCTGGTTTTCTGCAGTATGCAGCGGATCCTACGGTGTATAAAACGTGAGTAAACCTTTTTTTTTCGTTATTTTTAAGCGGCGTGTATCTCGAAGAGATTGGCATGTTTTGTTGTTGTATAAATATAATAAATAAAAAAATAGAATTAGAAAGAATACAAAACCGCATAGCAAATTAACACTTCCAATCACCTTCGTAACAGAAACAAGTCACTTTGACATAAGACAATGATACTTTCTGAAAACTGTTTCTAGAGAACACATTTATAGAGCTGAACTAAGACTCCCAGACCACACCTACAACACTAGAAATAGACAAAACTCCTATGTAATCCCTGGGCCACGCAAAAATACCTTACAGCATAGTTTCCTTACTTAGGACCGAAATTATACCGGTGACACAGAATATCGGGCCACCCCTGTAACTTCTGCATTCGTGAACGGATTTTTCTGAAATTCGGTACAGTTATATAAGCAACTATTCGGATTTGATCACATTACATCCAATATGGCGGACTTCCGGTTTTTCTGGAAATGCCAGTAACTTTGTTTTTCCAAATGGAACATCCCTGTATATTTTTACATATTCGAATTCAACAGGTCAAAACCTTATGTCAAATGTAATTTTTTTAAAAATTGAAATTAAAATTGTTTTTTTATTTTACTCGTGGATAAATGAGATTTGGTCGAGCTATTCACAATGAGTCGCAAAAAACAGAAAAACTTAATTTTTTTTGAAAAATTATTTTTTGTGTCACTTACTGGTTAATCAATTCAGTCACATCACATTTTGATCAAAAATTGATTTTTTTTAAATGGAACCCCTATGGGCCACCTACTTGTCTCTCTAGAACATACATTTAGGAAAAAAATGACATATCATTCTTGTATTTTGGTGCAGTAACAAATTGTATAAATTTAAAAATCTACAACTAGTTCATGGGTTTCCTTGCAGTTCGAATAATTTTTCAACTTAGTAAGCTGTGGAAAACAACATTTCTGAATCTTGTCAACTAATCAAGGACCGGATTTAGAGGTCCAGAGGCCTCGGGGCAACAAAGGAGCGGAGGCCCCTCGCCCCAAATTATTTTCCAAATAAAATGAACAATTTTTTTCAGTCGAGTTTTTCAATAAATAATTCATTGTGAAACCAAGTAGATTCTCTTAGTATTTAACAAACACATATAAATATAATCGGAAACAAGAATTATCTGAAATTAAATTTTAGGGTTAACGAACGGAACCTTTCGAGCTTTTTTTGCCGAAAAATCGTTGATGATTTCGCTGAAATCCAGTTCTCGGAGTATTTAAGATTAATATAATCAAATAATCATGTATGTACAAAGTTCTGTAGGCTGTAGGTAAAGGTAGAAGAGCAAAAAAAAATATCAAAGGAAAAAGATGTTTACTAGTGTTTACTAGTTGGAATTTGAAAGATTTTTGTTTCCGAAGTCTCTATTGTAGGAGCCCCCCGTTTGTGGAGGCCCCGGGGCTTTCGCCCCGGTTGCCCTCCCCTAAATCCGGCCCTGCAACTAATTGTGTACGTTATACCTATAAGCACGATAATGGTGTTTTTTTAATTCTTCTAGCGTTTTCTCGACTCACATTGCATTGGTTTTCCAATTCCCGCGTCGAAGCGGTTGGATCAAAATCAACATAAGCAAAACGTTCATTTCTGCCTCCTCACTTACGATCATCTCCATTGTTGGGTTCTTTTCTGTGTGAGTATCGTTCAGCGTATAACTGACAAGCGACGACACTGTTTTGAAGACATTCTCTGTAAATTAATAACATATCAACCTGTTCACTTCTTGTGAACCTATAATTTTGATTTTACTTTTCTACTAAACTAATTCTCGGAAGTTAACTAATTTTCGAGAGTTGAGATGAAAGATGACAGCGAAACACAATTAGTTGACAAGATTCAGAAATGTTGTTTTCCACAGCTTACTAAGTTCAAAAATTATTCGAACTGCAAGGAAATTCATGAACTAGTTGTAGATTTTTGAATTTATACAATGTGTTACTGCACCGAAATACAAAATGATATGCAATTTTTTTCCTAATGATTTCTAGAGAGACAGGTAGGTGGCCCATAGGGATTCTATTTGAAAAAAATGAATTTTTATCAAAATGTGATGTGACTGAATTGATTAACCAGTAAGTGACACATAAAATAATTTTTCAGAAGAAATCAAGTTTTTCTGTTATTTGCGACTTATTGTGAATAGCTTCCACCAAATCCCATTTATCCACGAGGTAAAATAAAAAACCAATTTTAATTTCAATTGTTTTAAAAAAATTACATTTGACATAAGGTTTGGACTTGTTTTGACCTGTTGAACTTGAATATGTAAAAATATACAGGGTGTTCCATTTGAAGAAAAAAAAGTTACTGGCATTTCCAGAAAAACGGAAGTCCGCCATATTGGATTGTAATGTGATCAAATATATTATAGTTTTCCCAATATCAATTGCAGAAGCATAAAAAAGTCTTGCGGCGAAATCGTGTGAGCAAACAGTGGCGGAGATAACTAATTTTATTTAGATATTTTAAGATTTTAAAAATACTTCATAAATAATGAAAAATGAAAAAAAATTAAAGACAAGCTTTTATTTATACAAATACATTAAGAAAGAAAAATAATTTCTTTCATTGTTTGATGTAGGTTATTATTATATCCTAAAACGTATTTCGATCGGCACACACCAAGACCATAGACGCTACTGGTTTTCAATCTTTCAGAGCTATTAAAACACAAATATAACGCGTGATTTATGACTTCCGTTCGTAGAGACACAGCTGCCAGCATTATATCCAACTTGATTGGTCCAGACGAATCGGTTGTATAAACTGACAGCCCTCACTCTCGTCGACGTGGACTCCCGGCTCTTTTGATGTACCGTCTGCGGACGAAAAATGTTTACGAGTAGTACAGATTATTTTTCGTTCGGTTTCTTGGCATATACGCTCGTGTTAGCGAAGTGAGTTTTTATTTGCTCCCTATAGAAACAGCTTCTGCAATTGATATTGGATGGACTATACTACTGTGCAAAAAGCGATAACAAAAAAAAACATATTTTATTATTTTATTTATATATGTATATGTTTATCAGATTTATGTATTTGCTAGTGTGCGATAATAAGCCAAACGAATATTTGAATGTCTAAAACGAAAAAGCAGAAATGTTTATTTATTTATACTTGGGAAAAGTTTACTACACCACTTTCAAGGACCTTCCTTTAGTGGTTAAGATATTAAGGCTCCTAATTGACTTGAAAAGATCTACAATTCCTTTTCAGAATTGCATGATTCATTAGTGGTTAGCTTTGGCTTAAATGTAGTCGAAGAGTTTTACATACCTGCTACAGGTTTGTTTTGTGATTTGCTCATTTTATTGAATCTGATATAAGAAACATGGAATTATTTAATTTAATATCCATATAAAATGGCAAAAGATCCATTATTATCATCGGCGATGAATCAGATAACTATGTGCCAGTAATACAAGGATTTAAACTTATATTCTCAGGATTGAAGAAGTTATCTAATTCATCGCCGATATGGATATTAAATAATTCCATGTTTCTTATTTCAGATTAAATGATATGAGCAAATCACAAAACACAAACCTGCAGCAGGTATGTAAAACTCTTCGAATGTATTTTAGAGCCAAAGCTTACCACTAATGAATCATGCAATTCTGAAAAGGGAATTGTAGATCTTTTCAATTTGACATTATTAAAAAAAATATATTATGTTAATATCTCTAGTACAAAAACGCTCGAAGCGCTTACTTATTTCAGATGTGCAAAGTATTTTCCTGACTTGGTGAATCCAGAATCCAACCAGAATTGCAATTCACTACTTCATTCTTAAATGCGACGAGTGATTTCTCTTGTCTTCCACTTCTCAAAATTCGCAGGGAACAGTTCGGTGTTTAGTTGTGAGAATGAAACGAGAATCTTGAAAACACTACTTTGCAACAGTGTTCACGTGTTATTCTAAATCACACTAAGTCACAATGATTGCCGATATTATTTAAAAAAATACAATTCTGTGTCTTTTGTGTTCTCTCAACTGATTTTTTTCATAATTGTGATTCGATAAGTGCCACAAAGCTGTGTTGACCTCATGTACTAGTTTTGACCTTATCTACCAGTTTGGATATAACGAGGTTCATTTGTTTTCATCACTTTGAGATTGAATATTTATCGCAAGCAATATTTAAACTCTGTACATTTACCACACAATCAATTCAACATTCCACAGTATTTAAATGTTTATTGGTTCGGCAATTGCGTTAACTTTCAGCTCTGATCAGGACAACTGAGGTTAGGCGAGCGGCGCTTCCCAAAATTTTGTCGAATTTGATAAAGAGCAAAAAAGTTTTTTTTTTCAGATTTTTAACCACTGTAATTTGTTATGAAATGGCATCATGCCCTCGTCATTCACGGATGTGCAATAGGTTAGATTACACCCTGTATATATGTGTTGGAGATTTAAAGTATTTATTTATCGTGAGTTTAAAGGAATGAAGATAGTATACATTGGCTCTCATAACATATCGGCGTTAAAATTGGTTTCGTCCAATTGATACCAAAAAAATAACTTCTAAAAAACCTTTTTGAAGACAAGCTTTCATTTAAGCCGTGTACTAAAACGTATAAAACAAGTTTAGGTCATCGCTGACAATTATTTAATTATTTTTTGTTGAATTATTTGGTTTCAAAAAGCTTGTCGCGCAAAATGTTCATAAAAGTAGGTACCAATTTATTTGATTGGACAATGGTGGGTTGGTAAGTAATAACTTGTCGAAGTATTAATTTTATTACAATTCAACCAAATAATTCAACAAAAAATAATTAAATCATTGCCAGCGATGACTTAAACTCATTTTATACGTTTTCGTACACGGCTTAAATAAAAGATTGTCTTTAAAAAGTTTTTTCATACGTTATTTTTTTATTTAATACAAACAATATTATTGAATTAAACATCACTACAATAGATCGTGGAATAGGCCTACCGGGGAAACCACGTTAAAAAAAATCGCCATGTACACTATCTCACACTATATCTGCATATTATGGAGAACACTACTTTCTGAACTTTTAGCATCGCTATATCTCGGTAATGGCAATTCTTACGCAAGCAATTATTATTTTTAGTTATTTTATTATTTGCTTATTATTACAAGGTATCTTCCCTGTTAGTTTTGAGCTGAAAGAAATCATGATCTCCGACCGTAAAAATTCCCATACACTAATTTTGAATAGAATCTGACCATAATCACAGAACTCTTCCGCCATTCTGAAGTTGCCAACTTGAATTTATAGATTTTGACAAAAAATTCATAATCTCCGAACATGAAACCCCACATACTATTTTGAATAAAATTTGACCATATCAAACTCGCCCCATCTTGGGGCTTTTTAAAAAAAAAACCCACTCGTCGTCCATCTTGGGACCGCCATTTCGAATTTATGAATTTTGACAAAAATGTCATGATATCCGAGCATGAAAACCCCCACATTAAAATTTTGATTCGAAACGGACCATAATCTCAAAACTCGTCCGACATCTTGCAGCCGCCATCTTGAATTTACGAATTTTGACAAAAATTCATAATCTCCGAGCCCAAAAACCCCCACATACCAATTTTGAATCGAATCGGACCATAATCACAAAACTCGTCGTCCATCTTGGGACCGCCATTTCGCATTTATGAATTTTGACGAAATTGTCATGATATCCGAGCCTGAAAACCCCCACATATCAATTTTGATTCGAAACGGACCATAATCTCGAAACTCGTCCGACATCTTGGAGCCGCCATCTTGAATTTACGAATTTTGACCAAAAATTCATATCTCCGAGCCCGAAAACCCCCACATACCAATTTTGAATCGAATCGGACCATAATCACGAAATTCGTCCGACATCTTGGAGCCGCCATCTTGAATTTACGAATTTTGACAAAAATTCATAATCTCCGAGCCCGAAAACCCCACATACCAATTTTGAATCGAATCGGACTATAATCACGAAATTCGTCGTCCATCTTGGCCCCTTTAATTTACGAATTTTGACAAAAATTCATAATCTCCGAGCCCGAAAACCCCCACATACCAATTTTGAATCGAATCGGACTATAATCACGAAATTCGTCGTCCATCTTGGGACCGCCATTTCAAATTTATGAATTTTGACAAAAATGTCATGATCTCCGAGCCCGAAAACCCCCACATACCAATTTTGAATCAAATCGGACCATAATCACAAAACTCGTCGTTCATCTTGAAGCCGCCATCTCGAATTTATGAAATTTGGACAAAAATTTCGTGATCTCTGGCCATAAAAACCGCCACATACCAATTTTGATTCGAAACGGACCATTTTCTCAAAACTCGTCCGACATCTTGGAGCCGCCAATTCGAATTTACAAATTTTGACAAAAAATTCATAATCTATGACCCAGAAAACCCCCACATACCAATTTTGAATGAAATCGGACCATAATTACAAATATTGTCCGCCATCTTGAAGAGCCGCCATTTTGTTTTTTTCCATAAAAAAAATTCATAATATATTGTCTCCGGATTTATGTATACCTGCCAAATTTCAAATTATTCGGACGACTAGAAGACGGTCAAAATTCACTTGCAAGATTTGACCCTAACGAATGAACGAACTAACAAGTGAAACTAAATAAAAGCTTGTAAAAACATAATTTCATTGTGATCTAATCACTGATTCGATATATCTAGTACGACAGTTGATATTTTCAATGGAAAATGCTTCCAAAAATTCAATAAACCGAGTGTTCATTATCGATAAGGTACGTAATTTGTTCAGAAGTATGTTGAAAAGTGTTCTAATTACCACCTAACCGACCTTTGGAACGTTTAGCAGAAACTTGCAAATGTAGGATAACGAGGCCGTTTCAAAATTACTTGCCGTCCATGACTTACGAACCTACGCCCCGAGCCATTGAAAATTATTTCAAGAAACAGGGTGTACCTAGATCGTATTTGGATAACTAAACATGGCAAGTTTCTGAAAATTCCATTAATTCAACACATTATTAAAATTGCTACTTAACAAAATTGTGCTCTATTTTGGAGGAAAAAATCAAAACTTTTTAAAATTTTGAAATGGGAGACCATTTTATAATGAGACTTTTTCCTCAAGTACGAAAAATTCCCCACTAGCAGCGCTAGTAGTCCGATAGGGACAAACTTTACCTAACTCACATTGAAATACATAAAAAAATAATTTTGACAGAAGACGACGTTCCAGAAGACAAATTGAAATTTGCCAATGTGAAGGATAATAATGTAGCAACATTAAAACGGTGGCTTGTGTCGAAATCTTAAAATTTCCGGGAAAAAACATGAATTAATTACAGTGAATATGATTCATGAGGTCATTTTTAGGCACCGTTTTCGCGCACAAAAATCACTCACAATGCCTCCTTCTTTTCACCAGCTTAAACTACAAACACCAAATCACTGATTTTCGGTACAAATTTGCACAAAATATTGCCGGTTTTATCACTCGTAGTACCACTAATGGTTAAATTATTTCCGAAATTTTTTTCGAGCTCATGAATATTTTCTAGAGAGAACAGTCCGGCTGGACAAAATACGGTCTCTTCCTGGTTCAAATCGGCGGCATCATCAATTGGAATTGACGTATCAACAGCTTCAATTGTTTGTCACGGATAACTAGAATAACAGGACTTAGTGCATAAGTATACCGAATACGTATTATTTGTTATTAGGTTTGATCGCTTCTTGCAATTATCCAGAAAAATAGTGGAAATAAAGTGAATGTGTGTGGTATCACATTCCGTAAGGAAATTATCTTTCACAAAAAGCCGACGAACCACCCCCTTTCCATTTGAAAAAATCAAGTTAACTGGAAAAATTCATATTGGCGACTTTTAAATAATTCTTTGAACGACTGTGAAGTCATAAGCCTCAAAGTAGTATTTTTCCCATGTTACTTGATCAAGAATGAAGCGATTTACCTGATCCATGGCATTCTAGATCGAAAAATAAAAATTGGAATAAAAATGACTTTATTTGTCAAATATTGACAAGTGAGGTGTTGTTGTATTCAGAATGTCATTCTCGATCGCAATAAGTAAAAATATATGGATGTCCCATTTAAAAATCGAAAGTTGGGGTCATTTCCGGTTAAACCGGAAGTACGGCAAAGCAAGTAAATATGTCAAAAAAATTTAATTGAACTATAATACCCAACCCCCAAATTTCGTTTTTCTATCTTCAATAATAAAAAAGTTATAGGGGTGAGCCAACTTAGAGAATCACCCGTTATACTGATTTTTTGGGGTTTCCTCTATCAACGTTGACAAGAAATGAAGCTTTATATAATATAGATCAAAATTTGAGCTCAACAAAATCTGAACTGAATACGAGGCACAACAATATTAATAATAAAAAATACATTCTAATATTCACGACTGAAGACTGAATGACTGAAGTCGCTAATAATTATTGAGGAATGAAAAAATCACAGAGCTTTTTTTTTTTTTTTTGGCTTGGACATTTTGTCATTCGGCCAGACACAAGTGGAATATTATTATTGTATGATGGGATGCAGGTTGTCTTGCTCTAAGCAATACTGCATCCCATATCAATTTATTTCAAGACAATCACAACATAGAATGTATCATTCACACAGTATTCTGGGTAGGCCTTGTTACTAACTCCATACGCCACCTAGGAGCAGCACTGTTAATTTGAACGCAACAGCGAATCGTCGAGGATCATCCTCGGCCCGGCTACGAAATTTAACATTTAATTCTCTCAAATTAAATGAAAAATTTCTGCCCTGGCCGAGAATCGAACTCACGACCTTTCGATCATGAGTCGGACGCTAACCCACCGCGCCAATCCCCCCACGACACAGAGCTTCACGTCTATTCAAAATAATTGATGACTGTCAGACTTTAGAGACGCCCATAAGTACATCTTTTTCATTGGAAAACACAAACAACATTTCTATTTTTGTGTAAACCTCAAACCCTACGAGCAAAAGTTACAATTTTGTTTTTTTTAATTGGCAGATTCGAAGTCAATTGGTGTCGGAGAATATTCTGACGGGCAGTATGAGTTACAAAAAATACAAATTAGTCCTCGAATGTAATTTATTCTAGTTTTCATTTCATTTATATATATATATATATATATATCTTAATATATATAAATTACGCGTCACGTTGTTTGTCCGCGATGGACTCCTGAACTACTCAACCGATTTCAATAAAATTTACACACCGTGTGCAGTTTGATCTAACTTGAAAGACATCTCAATTTATAGCCGCAATATTATTTTATTGCAAATTATTTGTTTATTATTTGACAGTCACAATTATCTGTTAGCTCCAAATGATTCTAACAGATGGCGGTATCTGTTGACTGGATTGAGTAAGAACGGGATAACAGGATAACGGGATAACGGGATAACGAAAAAACGGGATAACGGGATGACAGGATAAGGGGATACGGGAAAACGGGATAACGGGATAAAGAAAAAAAGGGGTAACAGGAAAATGGGATAAGGGGATAACGGGAATAACGGGATAACGAAAAAACGGGATAACGGGATGACAGGATAAGGGGAAAACAGGATAACGGGATAAAGAAAAAATGGTATAACAGGAAAACGGGATAACGGGAATAACGGGATGACAGGAAAAACGGGTAAAGAAAAAAGGGGTAACAGGAAAATGGGATAACGGGAAAACGGGAAAACGAGATAACGGGACAATAGGAAGCGGAAGGAGTCAAAAGTATAATCTAGATGGAACAACATAAAGGAAAACATAGAAAAAAAGAAATTCTACGCGGAGAGAGTTATCGGGAAAAACATTTTAGGGAACATAGAAATTTGGACAGGACAACGTCTGTCGGGTCAGCTAGTATAAATTATATAAAATAATCAATTCCTATTTACTCTGTAAAAATCAATATAAAAATGTACGATAAGAGAATGTTCCTCGAAACGACGGGGTGCATGGTATTAATAATTATATAGTACATTACACACCTGTGGCAGTAAAGTAAGAAATGTCTCAGATCACAAATAATTTTTTTTTCTTATTTTCTATTTTTTTAGTCTGGTTTTCTATAAAAGCGTGTTTTTTTTTAGTTTTTTCGAACTATTATTTATATATCTGTGGTTCGTCAGTATTCGCGTTTTATTCATAAATTATCTTATATTTCTTGTCTTGTATGTTTACTGTGTATACTTTCATTTACTGACGCTCTCGGCAATTTGTTATGGACATCATTGTAATGGTTTTGATAACTTATTGTTGATTAAAGTATATTATTATTGAAAAATGGAAGAAGCCAAGTGAAGTAGAATGATATAAGAAATAAAATGCTCAAAGTCATCTTCACAAAATTCAATATAAATTGAAAAATATTGGTAGACCACAGGTGAAAAACAACTACTTTCCTAGCAAATACCAGGAAGTACAAATATATAAAATAGTAGAGTACACAGATTTTTTTTCATATGGTAAATAAGCAGATTGGCCCAAAAAAGCTCTCGAAGAGCTTGTCTATGGGCAGTTTCTACACTATGAAGAAGAAGAAGTTTATTCAATCTCAGAAAATAGACATGGCATTTAGTTACATATAAATGAACAAACATGTGAAAACAATACCACAGAAGTAGTGGAAACTACTTGTATGTGGAGTATTGATTTTATCATGGTAGACTCACTCACATTATAGTGTCTAAAATGGTCTGCAGAAAAAATTCCATTGTATAAAACTCATTTTAGTATAAAAGTAATAATTATAAAATTTAAAATACGATATGGAAGTAGTTACAGTATGTGTATATAAAAAAGAGTGTACGAGATGTGTATGTATATAAAACTTGAATTAAATAACTATCATATAAATGTATATATAAAAAGAATGTACGAGGAGATATGTATGTATATAAAACTTAAATTAAATAACTATCCTATAAATGTGTATATAAAATGAAAAAGAAAAGAAAGGGCATTGGTATACACATGAAAAGGAGTAAGAAAAGACTACAGTACAGAAAGATACACTTATCCTATCAAAACCATTGAATGATGATATAAATCCCTGAACAAATCAGTACACTAAAAATAAATACATAAAAAAGGTAGGCACAAGAAGGTATATATAAATTCAATTTATGTCGTGTTCGCCTAACAATCCGCATACCGGTTTCAGGCTTTTGGCCCTCATCATATCATTCAACGTTCTGCGTGGTATTTGCTAGGAAAGTAGTTGGTTTTCACCTGTGGTCTACCAATATTTTTCAATTCATATTGAATTTTGTGAAGATGACTTTGAGCATTTCATTTCTTATATATTATTATTATTATTAATCACATACATATTACCTAAAGTCCGACCCTTTATACTTTGCTCGTTCATTGCCAAGCTCTTATCTACACAATGGGATCGACCCTCTCGACAAGCTCACCCACCCGAACACACTATAGCTACCCCTCGACTTTCAGATACTTCAGCAGCGGCCACTTTTTGCTCAACAGCTACCTGAACAGCCTAGGATTCCCCCAGACGACCCTGTTTGACCCTGCAAGGCCGGTCGAGACGATTTCAGCGCTGGCGAATCACGTCGCCAAAATCTACTTCGACTTCCCGATACAGTCCAAGGAGTACGTTCAATCCGCCGTCAGTTACGTGCAGGTGAGTAGCTGTCATATAGTCCGTGGGCTGATAATGGGCGACGAGACAAGAAATGCTCATCATTAAGCTGGATTTATAGTCAGACGGACTGTAAATGTAGACGCACTGCAAAAAGATCAACTATAGAATTAACGTTCTCTTGTTTATAAATGAACGTGAAACGCTTCTTTTACAGTGCGTTTCTTGGGTCCGGCCAATCAAAATAAAGAATTATGTGTGATGTTTTTTACAAGACCTAATAGACCGGGAGATGGTGACACAAAATTTTAGGTCATTTGTACCAGTATGGCGGTTCTTCAGGGGTCTAATTACGGAATGGCAAAAAAGAAAATGATGGTCATAGCGCTGGTACCGGCGGCCCAATCGCGTGGGCGTTAATCGAACGTGTCGGATAAACAACGAGTGTCGAACGATTTGTTCCACCATTTGCACCGGGCTAATTTTTGCTCAGCTAATCATCGTCAGTAGTAGGGCTATGTCACTTCTGTTACTCCCGCCACATGGTCCCGCACCACCACAAAATGGCGGTTTCATGAGAGGGGTGGGGGGTGGTGGTTGTATGTGGGTAGGGAAAAAGGTGGGGGGATGAGTGGCCTGTGATTGGTCGGAATGGTGGCAGCCATGTTGTGTATGGGAGTGTGTGATTGAGAGTGGGGGTGGGGAGAGCTGTGATAGGTCGTGGGAGTGGTGATAGTCGCCGTCCGCTATCCAATAGCCGAGCAGCATATTGAAATGGGGGTGTCAACCAATATCCGTCAACGGCATTGGTCGGACGGAAGTGTCACGTGATCAGTGAATGGCGGCGACCATTTTGGAAAGTGGGAGGAGTCAGCAGTGATGATGCGGCCATGACTCAACCGACAAGTCTTTGCAGGAATATTATCTACGTCAGCACTTTCCTCTAGTTGTTTATTTGAGCGACCGGATATCGGCGGCATCCTTTGTTTACATTAACTGAGATAAGATATCGGCGGCATCCTTTATGAAAGAGTTTGTTTACATTAACAAGATAAGAGAGTATGCAGCTGCACGCTCGAACCGTGGGATAAGTCTAACGATTACTATTCGTATTTGTATCTAAGCTGACTGAGGCACTGTCGGCTACATGGAAGCGGTGTGGGATCGGCCAAATGATTGCATCATCCAGTTCTGAGAATTTTGTCGAGTTGGCAGTTTTCGAATTGCGCAGTAGGAAATTGATGTGGGTGACCGATCCCCACCGTCAG
>JAFIRS010004042.1:0-102994 GCA_018342105.1 Gonioctena quinquepunctata
TCCTTCTATTGAAATGTGGGGTGTAAACTGGAAAATGAATTTTGGGAAAAAAAAATTTTTTCGATATCGTGAAACGACTGAGATGAAATTCGAACTATTCCTTTCACTCTAGAATCGAGCTGTGATAAAATACCTTTCTATTGAAATCTGGGGTGTACACTGAAAAATGAATTTTCAGAAAAATTTTTTTCGATATCAGAAACGACTGCCAGAATGAAACGTCAGAACTTTTTATCACCTAAAATCGAGCGTGATGAAATAACTCATTGAAATGTCGGGGTGAAAACTGGAAAATGAATTTTCGGAAAAAATTATTTTCGATATTGTAGAAACGACTGCCAGAATGAAATCTAGTCAGAACTATTCCTTATCACTCGTAGAATCGAGCTGTGATAAAATAATTTCCCCTTGCTATTGAAATGTCGGGGGTGTAAACTTAGAAAATGAATTTTCGGAAAAAATATTTGATATCGTAAGAAACGACTCGAATGAAATCTATCAGAACTTTTCCCATCACTCGTAGAATCGAGCTGGGATAAAATAATTCCTGCTATTGAAATGTCGGGGTGTAAACTGAGAAAATGAATTCGGAAAAATTATTTTTGATATCTGAAACGACTGCCAGATGAAATCTAGTCAGCTATTCCTTATCACTCTAGAATCGAGCTAATAAAATAATTCCTTGCTATTGAAATGTCGGGGTGTAAACTGAAAAAAAATGAATTTTCGGAAAAAATTATTTTGATATCGAAAGAAACGACTGCTGAATGATATCTAGTCAGAACTATCCTTATCACTCGTCAAATCGAGCTGGATAAAATAATTCCTTGCTATTGAAATGTCGGGGTGTAAACTAGAAAATGAATTTTGGGAAAAAAAATATTTCGATATGAAGAAACGACTGCCAGAATGAAATCTAGTCAGAACTATTCCTTATCACTCTAGAATCGAGCTGTGATAAAATAATTCTTGCTATTGAATGTCGGGGTGTAAACTGAGAAAAATGAATTTTCGGAAAAAAATTATTTTCGATATCGTAAGAAACGACTGCCAGAATGAAATCTAGTCAGAACTATTCCTTATCCTCGTAGAATCGAGCTGTGATAAAAAAATTTCCCCTTGCTATCGAAATGTCGGGGTGTAAACTGAGAAAAATGAATTTTCGGAAAAAATATTTGATATCGTAGAAACGACTGCCAGAATGAAATCTAGTCAGAACTATTCCTTATCCTTGTAGAATCGAGCTGTGATAAAATAATTCCTTGCTATTGAAATGTGGGGTTTAAACAGAAAAATGAATTTTCGGAAAAAATTATTTTCGATATTGTAAGAAACGACTGCCAGATGAAATCTAGTCAGAACTATTCTTATCCTTGTAGAATCGAGGTGTGATAAAAAAATTTCCCTTTCTATTGAAATGTCGGGGGTGTAAACTGAGGAAAAATGAATACAAAGGTCCCAAAGTTGGTTTTTCCCAACCCAATACATTTTAAAATATTTTTGAACTCCTAAAAAAAATAAAAGTCAAGAAATCCCTTTTCATTTGATTCTTTTTAGTAATTTTGAAACCCATCTTTGACTTCCAAAAAATAGATATTTTCACATGTAAATGAAAGCTTGTAATCAATGCAACTTTCCACACCCACCAAGATATTGCCTAGCTATAACTGATGAATCCTCCACAAATATAGGGGTTTTCCATAAACAGTTTTTGTTCTGTTATAGTGTATAAATACATAAGTCAATAGGTATGTGAAACTCATAATCGATTATATTATTATACCACCGTATATCATAAAAATTGACTAATGTATATACACAATCATTTTAACCTATTTACGTTTTCGTTATGACTTTGTAGTACATTTCAGTTATTGGACAATTTTACTAATCAAAAAAAGCGATATTTTGACTTATGTTTATGTGCATTCCATGGACGTATAAATATATATCTTTATTTATACGCCTACTTCTATACACTTAATTTATCTTTGGGTATGCGAAATGAATGATCGAGATCAGGAGAAATCTTAAATTTGAGCCAATCATAACATTTTGAATATTTTATTGTTTTGAAATTTGTTTTAAAAATTTAAAATTAAAATTTACAATTTTGAGAAAATCATAACTCACCATATTTAAAATATTAAAAATAATTGGCTCCAACCTTGGTACATTTCCTACTCTCGTTTCGCATAATCTGAAAGCCCTTTGAATACAGTGCTGGCTGCAAAATAGACTGACTATAATCTCCATGTTCTGTGTTAGTTCTGTACCGTAGCCCACAAACGGAACATTTTGACAGTTTGTATTCGTTCCTTTCGGTAATCGAGATGTCCCGTACCTTCCGATTCTTGGTATTCCGAACCCCTATATGATTTTTAACCTTTCATCTTGTTTTTCTCGAATAGACGAGATATTTTTATTTCTCCGTGATTGTAAAAGTAGCAGACTTTTCGAAATGATTCGGCCCCGAACCACGGTCCAAGGACTGGAGGCGTTCTTAGGTTAGAGTCAATAAATGTGAAATGTGAATGTCTGCCGTTATTAATACGTGCATCGCAAAAAAAATTATAATAGTGGTGAAGTCAAAGAAAGGCTTTATGTATTAAATAGTCCCGTACTTCTCTACGTTGGTAACCAGGCCGGATGACAACGGACTTGGAAGCAGGGAGGCTGGGGTGGAATATTGCCAAGATCAAGATCCGTTTCGCGCCCAGGACGAAGCCCTAATGTTACGTAACAGGTTACGTAATAGGGGGAGAGCTTAATAATAACGCCGTATGGAAGTTACATCCAAGAAAGCATATATATATATAGAGAGAGAGAGAGACTTTTCGAAATGTGATTAAATTTATCATTCACAACCTCAGAGTAATAATAAATTTATTATTATTAATAATAAATTTATTATTACTCTGAGTTCACAACTACCATAATCATTAATATTTCTTTCAATGGTTAGGTCTGGGAGGCGAGTTTTCGTTCCAGCGAAAAATGTTGATGGAGAATGGCGATTGTGGTGGAATTTATTCAACAGCAATCGTTCGTTCTTCAATAACTTTACTAGTGTTAAAGGCGATCTCTTCGATGCTACCATTCATTTCGCATTAGCACACTGCCTATCGAGCGATTTCAAAATGTCCCGGGGAATTGCTCGAACATTCAAGTTAGTAAAAATATATGGTATTCCTGTTTATATAATCTATGAAATATTTTATTTGCAGGCTTAATAAGTACAAAGGAGTGGAGCAGCAAAATCAAAAGCGGGGGGGTTGCCAAGCAATCGATCCATTTTAAGTCTCCGTAAATTACGGGCCTTCTAACTTGGCTCTTCCCAAACAATCCTGTGGCAAGGCCCATAAAAATTGGAAGCTTATTAAACCCATGATAAGTTTCTTGTTCCGCAATAGCAATTGCCACATACATTTTTATTAGTAACTCATAAGAGTGGTTAGAATAGGGCTACCGGCGAACCTTCCACTAAAAAAAAGGGAACCACTCATGCTAGAGGTGAATTTCGATGGACAATTCCACCTATATTTGTGGAGGAATTCATCAGTTCTAGCCAGGCAATACCTCTTGGGTGGGTGTGGAAAGTTGTCATTGATTACAAGCTTTCATTTAACATGTCGAAAAATATCTATTTTTTGTCAGAAGTCAATGAGATGGATTTCATAAATTACTAAAATGAATCAAATGAAAAGTATTTCTTGACTTTGTTTTTTTTTTTTATGGTTGGAGGCTTTTGCAAAAATGATAATTTTTATATGTATTGCGGTTGAGAAAATCCCAAACTTTGCGAACCTTTGCGTATTCATTTTTCTCAGTTTACACCCCCGACATTTCAATAGCAAGGAATTATTTTATCACAGCTCGATTCTACAAGTGATAAGGAATAGTTCTGACTAGATTTAATTCTGGCAGTCGTTTCTTACAATATCGAAAATAATTTTTTCCTAAAATTCATTTTTCTCAGTTTACACCCCCGACATTTCAATAGCAAGGAATTATTTTATCACAGCTCGATTCTACGAGTGATAAGGAAAGTTCTGACTAGATTTCATTCTGGCAGTCGTTTCTTGATATCGAAAATAATTTTTTCCAGGTTTTCATTTTTCTCAGTTTACACCCCGACATTTCAATAGCAAGGAATTTTTTTATCACAGCTCGATTTCTACAAGTGATAGGAATAGTTCTGACTAGATTTCATTCTGGGAGTCGTTTCTTACAATATCGAAAATAATGTTTTTTCCCAAAATTTCATTTTTTTCTCAGTTTACACCCCCGACATTTCAATAGCAAGGAATTATTTTATCACAGCTCGATTCTACAAGTGATAAGGAAAAGTTCTGACTAGATTTCATTCTGGCAGTCGTTTCTTACGATATCGAAAATAATTTTTTTTCCGGAATTTCATTTTTTTTCAGTTTACACCCCCCCACATTTCAATAGCAAGGGAATTATTTTATCACAGCTCGATTCTACAAGTGATAAGGAAAAGTTCTGACTAGATTTCATTCTGGCAGTCGTTTCTTACAATATCGAAAATAATTTTTTTCCTAAAATTTCATTTTTCTCAGTTTACACCCCCGACATTTCAATAGCAAGGAATTATTTTATCACAGCTCGATTCTACGAGTGATAAGGAATAGTTCTGACTAGATTTCATTCTGGCAGTCGTTTCTTACGATATCGAAAATAATTTTTTTCCGGAATTTCATTTTTCTCAGTTTACACCCCCGACATTTCAATAGCAAGGAATTATTTTATCACAGCTCGATTCTACGAGTGATAAGGAATAGTTCTGACTAGATTTCATTCTGGCAGTCGATTCTTACGATATCGAAAATAATTATTTTCCGAAAATTCATTTTTCTCAGTTTACACCCCTGACATTTCAATAGCAAGGAATTATTTTATCACAGGCTCGATTCTAGGAGTGATGAGGAATAGTTCTGACTAGATTTCATTCTGGCAGTCGTTTCTTGCGATATCGAAAATAATTTTTTTCTGAAAATTCATTTTTCTCAGTGTACACCCCAGAGATTTCAATAGCAAGGAATTATTTTATCACAGCTCGATTCTACGAGTGATAAGGAATAGCTCTGACTAGATTTCATTCTGGCAGTTGTTTCTTACGATATCGAAAATAATTTTTTTCTGAAAATTCAATTTTCTCAGTTTACACCCCCGACATTTCAATAGCAAGGAGTTATTTTACCACAGCTCGATTCTACGAGTGATAAGGATAGTTCTGACTAGATTTCATTCTGCAGTCTTTCTTACGATATCAAAATAATTTTTCGAAAATTCATTTTCTCAGTTTACACCCGACATTTCAATAGCAAGGAATTATTTTATCACGCTCGATTCTACGGTGATAAGGAATAGTTCTGACTGATTTCATTCTGGCAGTCGTTTCTACGATATCGAAAATAATTTTTTCCGAAAATTCATTTTTTCAGTTTACACCCCGACATTTCAATAGCAAGAATTATTTATCACGCTCGATTCTACAGTGATAAGGAATAGTTCGACTAGATTTCATTCGGCAGTCGTTCTACGATATCGAAAATAATTTTTCCGAAAATTATTTTTCAGACCCGACATTTCAATAAAGGAATTATTTTATCACAGCTCGATTCTGGGTGATGAGGATAGTTCTGACTAGATTTCATTCGCAGTCGTTTACGAATAAAATATTCGAAAATTCATTTTCCAGTTTACCCATTTAATAGCAGAATTATTTTATCACAGCTCGATTCTACGGTGATAGGAATATTCTGACTAGATTTCATTCTGGCAGTCGTTTCTACATATCGAAAATAATTTTTCCGAAATTCATTTTCTCAGTTTACCCCGACATTTCTAGCAGGAATTATTTTATCACAGCTCGATTCTAGGTGATAGAATAGTTCTGACTAATTTCATTCTGCAGTCTTTTACATATCGAAAATTTTTTTCCGAAATTCATTTTTCAGTTCACCCCGACATTTCAATAGAGGAATTATTTTATCACAGCTCGATTCTGGATAAGGATATCTGATAGATTTCATTCTGAGTCGTTTTGATATCAAATAATTTTTCGAAATTCATTTTTCCGTACACCAATTTCAATAGCAAGGAATTATTTTATCACAGCTCGATTCTACGGGATAGAATAGTTCCATAATTTCATTCTGGCAGTCGTTTCTTGATATCGAAAATAATTTTCGAATTCATTTTTCAGTTTACCCGCATTTCAATAGCAGTTATTTTATCACACTGATTCTGAGTGATAGGAATAGTTCTGACTAGATTTCATTGCGTGTTTCTGATATCGAAAATAATTTTTAAAATTCATTTTCTCAGTTACACCCAATTTCAATACAAGGAATTATTTTATACAGCTCGATTCACAGTATAGAATAGTTCTGACTAGATTTCATTCTGGCAGTCGTTTCTTGCGATATCGAAAATAATTTTTTTCCGAAAATTCATTATTTCCAGTTTACACCCCCGACATTTCAATAGCAAGGAATTATTTTATCACAGCTCGATTCTAGGAGTGATGAGGAATAGTTCTGACTAGATTTCATTCTGGCAGTCGTTTCTTACGATATCGAAAATAATTTTTTTCCGAAAATTCATTTTTCTCAGTTTACACCCCCGACATTTCAATAGCAAGGAATTATTTTACCACAGCTCGATTCTACGAGTGATAAGGATAGTTCTGACTAGATTTCATTCTGGCAGTCGTTTCTTACGATATCAAAAATAATTTTTTTCCGAAAATTCATTTTTCTCAGTTTACACCCCCGACATTTCAATAGCAAGGAATTATTTTATCACAGCTCGATTCTACGAGTGATAAGGAATAGTTCTGACTAGATTTCATTCTGGCAGTCGTTTCTTACGATATCGAAAATAATTTTTTTCCGGAAATTTCATTTTTCTCAGTTTACACCCCCGACATTTCAATAGCAAGGAATTATTTTATCACAGCTCGATTCTACGAGTGATAAGGAATAGTTCTGACTAGATTTCATTCTGGCAGTCGTTTCTTACGATATCGAAAATAATTTTTTTCCGAAAATTCATTTTTCTCAGTTTACACCCCCGACATTTCAATAGCAAGGAATTATTTTATCACAGCTCGATTCTGGAAGTGATGAGGAATAGTTCTGACTAGATTTCATTCTGGCAGTCGTTTCTTGCGATATCGAAAATAATTTTTTTCTGAAAATTCATTTTTCTCAGTGTACACCCCAGAGATTTCAATAGCAAGGAATTATTTTATCACAGCTCGATTCTACGAGTGATAAGGAATAGTTCTGACTAGATTTCATTCTGGCAGTCGTTTCTTACAATATCGAAAATAATTTTTTTCCGAAAATTCATTTTTCTCAGTTTACACCCCCGACATTTCAATAGCAAGGAATTATTTTATCACAGCTCGATTCTACGAGTGATAAGGAATAGTTCTGACTAGATTTCATTCTGGCAGTCGTTTCTTGCAATATCGAAAATAATTTTTTCTGAAAATTCATTTTTTTCTCAGTGTACACCCAGAGATTTCAATAGCAAGGAATTATTTTATCACAGCTCGATTCTACGAGTGATAAGGAATAGTTCTGACTAGATTTCATTCTGGCAGTCGTTTCTTACAATATCGAAAATAATTTTTGTCCGAAAATTCATTTTTCTCAGTGTACACCCCAGAGATTTCAATAGCAAGGAATTATTTTATCACATCTCGATTCTACGAGTGATAAGGAATAGTTCTGACTAGATTTCATTCTGGCAGTCGTTTCTTACGATATCGAAAATAATTTTTTTCCGAAAATTCATTTTTCTCAGTTTACACCCCCGACATTTCAATAGCAAGGAATTATTTTATCACAACTCGATTCTACAAGTGATAAGGAATAGGTGAATCATTTTGTCATAGGTGGATTTCAATCATCGAAAGCAATACACTCGACCCGAAAGCAGCTGAAAAATCGATGTTCCAGGGGTTGAAAACGTTAATTTCAACATTTCTTACTATTCCCCTGTATAGAAATGTAGCCTTTCTTATTATTTTGTTGTGATGAGATACACAAAAAAAGGTATATAAACATATGAGCCCCAGAAATTCTTTACGGCAGTCATTCAAAAATGTTTGATTGATTCAAACATTGTCACCGTTTCAATTTATTCCTCTTTTATATCACCGCCACGCCGTGGCCATGGACGTATAAATATATTATATATTTATACGTCCATGGCCGTGGCAGCTGACTGTCAGACTGCCTTATCGTATTACCCGAAAAGGGGGGAAATGCTAGCGCCACTGGTCGTTTGGGAATGTTCGGAAAATTTGGCAGCTAGCTTTGGCAGCCAACTTCACATTGGTGTTATGGAATATCACTTTTGGAATCTGCAAACTGATATAAAGAATGGCTTTTTGCACTAAACTATTAACTGTACACTCATTTAACGTTTAAGTAATATTAAAATCACTCAATGATCAATAAAGACATGAAATAACTCCGATTATGTTTCATTACATTTTTCACATGAACTGTCAAAAATCAAATATTGGTGGTTGCATTGATCTTGGCGTTTTATGGACATGCCGCGTTGCCAACTATTCAAGTGAATTTGGCCAATCCGGATTTTCGCAATTGGATCGAAATTTTTGCGAGCGGAGCGAAGCGTCGCTTTATAAGGTTGATTAGCTTGCATTCAACTTGGATAGCAAGGTTAGCCAAGTAAGGTTAGGTTATGTTCCTTCTTTTTACGTTAGAAATTGATTTGATCGAAATGTTCGCGAGCGGAGCGAAGCGTCGCCTTGTAAGGTTGATTAGATTGCATTCAACTTGGGTAACAAGGTTAGCCAAGTTAGGTTAGGTTATGTTCCTTCTTTTTACGTAAGAAACTAATTGGATGTTTTCTTGTATGCCTTCGGCGTGTCTCGGCCAGGCATACAAGAAAACATCCAATCCAAATGCGTTTCTTGGTCCAGTTTAAAATTACTTAAAACAAAATAATCTGAATTCACATTATTTTATATGTTTGGTAACTTTCTAAATGCGGCACATCATGCTTCATTTTCGAAATTATAATCACTATCAAGAAGCGTGGTGAAATATACTTTGCATTTTAAACACAGATATCAGATCGTTATTTCATGCTGTAATACTTATCATTTATATGCTCAATATGTATGAAGCATTGAATTTCAGTATTTTCTTATCCCCCTTTTGGAGACATAGGCAACGTCGCATATCAATAAACTTCAAGTTTCGAATAATCATAACATTTGATTTCTGACATTTCTTCTGTAAAATAATATGATAAGTAATCGGAGTTTTTTCATGTCTTTATCGAAAATTATGTGATTTTAATATTACTAAACGGTAAAAGGTGTGTGCAGTTACTATTTTAGTGTAAATAGAAATTGTTTATATCAGTTAATAATTTCCAAAAGTGATATCCTATAACCTCTCTTTATGGACCTTCGGGGGCCCATATCTCCTAATATTATCAGTTCCGCGCAAAATTTTCGATTGCTATACTGTTTTTACCATGTTTTGAAGCACCTGTAAAAATTTCGTGAACATACTGGGAGATCTCATATTCTTTACCTTTTCCAAATTCTATGAAATATACCTGAAGATGCATTAAAAACCGCTGCAATTCTTTCCCAGGTTTTACTTTTGAGTTTCCAAACTTCTGAGTCCGTTTGATTATTTTCCAAAATGTGTTTTTCTTTTAGGGCCAAACGAATCAACAAACGGACCTTTTCAGCATTGAAATTAGCAGCTCGAGCCTGCTTCTTTTTTTCCATCGACATCGAAATGGTAACACACACAAAACGTTCAAATTTAAAAAATGGACAAAGTATTATAAAATCACCATCAAAATGTCAAAACAAGTTTTATTTGACGTTTGTCATGAAATAAAATTTTCTATTTCTGTCTAACATATAGGATTTCTGAGATGCCTATATTCACGTATGGGAGTGTCTAATGCTACAATCATTGAATTGTTATCTGTCTGATAACTTTACCTGAAAGTACCTAAATAAGGTATCCTCCAGATTGCAAATGCTGGTTTAATTATCCGACAAATTGTTATTCACCGGATAGTGCAAATTTATATGAAAGTGTAAGTACCGGGCCTTAGAAGTACTAGCCTCAAACAGTAATAACTCGAACATTGTCTCAGACAACAATGAAACTAGCACTACCCCTACTAAACCTTTTTTCACTTCATTACCATATACAGGGTGTTAGTGAATAAGTGCGACAAACTTCAGGGGGTGATTCTGCATGAAAAAATAATGACAGTTTGCTATATAACTTTTGTCCACAAATGCTTCGTTTTCCGAGATACGGAGTGTTAAAGTTTTTCTTAAAAACTCACTATTTATTTATTGCTCTGAAACCGGTCGAGATATGCAAATGAAATTTGGTGAGTTTTAAGAGGTAGTTATTGCGCATTTTTTGACATGTAATTAAGAATTTTATGTTCATCATTGGCGCGCATACGGGTAATAATCTTAATTAAAAAAAAATTGTACGCCACCGAAATATTTCAAATTAAAAATCATTTTTGAATTCCTTGTTCAATTTGTGACAAAAAATTTCTCCTGCCTTTTTTTTCGTATGTATTTGATAGTATTCCTTATCATGAATGTGAGTAACAATATATTGGTCTAACGTAAAGATCATTATCAAACATAATAATTTTTCATAAAAGGGACTGCAGATTGCATCTTGAAAGATGTGCTCTGGCAGAATATGTGAATAAATTTGACTACTAGATGAATTACGATTCAGTGAAAGTGCTGGCGACAGAGACACATGCAACAAAGAGAACATTATTAGAAAAGAAATGGCTTTCATTTCCCAAGAAAACAATTGCATATAAATAAACAGATATTAACCATTTGAGTGAGATCTACTCTTATTTATTGTCTTTAGATATCAATTCAAATTGTGACAACAATGCACTATCAAATAAAAGTACCGCCACCTGGTACAACAGTTGGTACTATCCAACAGTTGGTACCACTGTAATAATTTCCAAGTGACACCCGTCAGGTGTCGTTGGCTTAAATAAAATTGTGGGAATTATTCCTAACCTGTAAGTTTCACTAATCACGCCACCTAGAGTAGAAAGTTATATTCATATAATTTTAAACAATTCTAATGCGTTTTTTTATTAACTTTGAACTTCGTTTTATTCTTTGATTTATTTTCTTCTTTTGTATTAGTATGTTAGATGAATATGTTTAACATCATTGAAACCAACCTCAACAAAGTTGTAAGTAGCATATAATGTTTCGTACTTGAATCTGTATAACTTTTGTTTTTTCATCTATTGTAGTTTCCCTGATGATGGAAATAAACATTTCTGAAAGCTTGGAAAAACCTTAGAGACCGCGTTTAGAAATTTGGTAATTTAGACATTTTGGCTCCCATTTTGGAGCCATTTTCAAGAAAAGTGGAAAAATAAAATAAATATAAGTTATTGATAAGAGTAAAAGAGGGAAGTGATTTCCAACCGAGGTCTCAATCTGCCTACTCCTCAGGTGTTGACACTTTGGTAAGAAAATGATTTCCAACCGTGGTCTCAATCTGCCTACTCCTAGGTTGTAGTCACTTAGGTGGGGTTCGGAATTTTGAAACTCGACACCGGTGTCTCAATCTGCCTACCCCCCAGGTTTCGCCACTAGCTTCCTCTAAGGTCTCTATCTGTCTCCTTCGAGGGAACTGAATTAACATTTTGCGAGACCATCATTGAATAAATCAACATTATCAGATAGTGTTTCAACACTTAGAAAAATCTTGTATTATGTCATTCCTATAATAACTTCTTTATTTGAAATAGGAAACCTAATATACATAACTATGAGTGAAAAATATTTATAAGAATATTTCTAAAAAATAGCAAAGTATTACATTCAAACATTTAAGGTAACGTGTAGATAGATAAATTATATAATTATTACAATACAAATATTTGGTTTGGATATAGATTGCTTATATCGACCAATAAAATAGTGAAATTGTATGATTGAAAATAATAAATGATTAATGACAATGAACTATACCTATAATAATACTTATACAATTGGAGTTTCGATCACTATTACAGCATTTAATTCTTTTACTTATTTTATATTTACTTATTTTTTACAAATGCTTTCAGTGATGTTTTAAAATTTTCCAAATTGGTTAATTTTTTTAATAATACAGGTAATTCATTGAATTTTTTGAAACGTTTAAAAAATAATGAATTCATAGTACTTCTGACTGCCGTTCTGTTTATATGTATTGTAACGAACCTAGGCCGGACCTGTCGCCTCACACGTTGCCATCGACAGCGATGAGATCATCCCCGGAGATATTCGAGAACCATCCAGTCGCTCTTCCGCGGAAAACAACGGTCAATATTGGAAACAATTGGAACATGCCGTCGCCAACTGCCGGAATTCGAAAGATCGGGAATCCTGTGACGGAGATAAATAGGTAGCCCTCAAGATGGCAAAAACAGTCTGAACGAGCCCATACGATCGAGCTATTCAGTAGCGTAGTAATATAAATTAAGTTGTAGATTAAGTGTGAAATAAATTATTAAAACCAAGTTGAGTTTATTTACGTTACAATTGGTGTCGGAAGTGAGATTTTGAAAATAAACAAGTGATCGTGGAGTGGATAGTCAGAAAAATAAATTGATAGACCTTTTTGTACGCCCAAAATAGACAGTGGCCCGGTTTTCGCGAAGTGGACAATTGTGCGTGGGAAGATAAACTGATACACTGTTCGCGTGAAACAGAAAATAGACAGTGGCCTGGTTTTCGCGAAGTGGACAATTGTGCGTGGGAATATAAACTGATACACTCTTCGCGTGAAACAGACAATAGACTGGTGGCCCGTGGAAAAGAATTCGCGAAGTGATTTTTTAACAAACTGATAAACTTTTTCGTGTGAAACAGACTGATACCTCGTCAAAGACAAAATGTGTTCAAGAAAAGTGCGCCTTGCGGACTTGAAGGTAGCGGAATTGAAACAGGAATTGGAGGAAAAAGAACTGGAAACAACGGGTAAAAAGCAAGTACTCCAGGAAAGACTTGCAGAAGGACTTATACAAGAAGGTGAGGACCCCCAAACATTTTTATTCGAAGTTCCCGGAGGTGATTTGAGTTTGGTAATGAATAAACTCGAAGAAACTACTAAATCTGTGAAAGAAGAACTGCAACAAAATTCAAGAAGTCTGGAAGAAAATGCTATAAATCTGGAAGAGAAGCTTCAAGAAAATTCTAGAAATCTGGAAGAGAAGCTTCTAGAAAATTCAAGAAGCCTGGAAGAAAATTCTAGAAATCTGGAAGAGAAGCTTCTAAAAAAGAATTGTGTGGTGTGGCTAATTTCCTAGAAAAAAAAAAAAAAAAGAATTGTGTGGTGTGGCTAATTTTCTAGAAGAAAGAATGGGAACCGTTGAGACAGAGATAGATAAAATTAGGGAGCAAATGAACACGGAGGTAGATAAAATCAAAGATGGGGTCGAGGCAGAAATGGACAAAATAAAGGAAACAATCAGTAAGCTAGAAAAACGAATTAATAGTGCGCCCTCCACAGAGATGGTTAACGAAAATGCAATGCTGGACTTGAGTTTGAACTTGGATAAAGTTCAAGAGGAATAAAAAGATATCAAGATCAATTCAGAAATAGGTAAGCTTTCCATGAAGCCGCCTCAGTTCGACGGAAAAACTCCATGGGCAAATTACCGCCGGCAGCTTTGAAGCAGCGGCCAAAGCAAACGGATGGAATGCAGGGGAAAGAGCTGTAGCACTGACACTTGCATTACGTGGAGAAGCGACAAATATTCTACAAACTCTCACCGCCCAAGAACAGGAGGACTATGATCAGCTGATTAAACATCTAGAATTACGATATGGCCACGCCCATTTGGAACACGTATACCACTCCCAACTGAAAAATCGCTGCCAGAAATCGGGCGAATCCTTACAAGAATTCGAAGCTGACATTGCACGCTTGGTTCGTCTCGCATATCCAGCCACACCGGAAAATGTAATGGAGCGATTAGCGGTTCAGGCATTCTTGGATGGACTCCGTGACCAAGAAACCAGACAAGCGTTGACACTAGCTCGTCCAACACATCTCGTAGACGCACTGGCACGCGCTTTGGAATTTGAGGCAGCAAAGCAATCCTGCAAAAACCAAAGTAAAGTTCGAAGTATTGAAGAAGACTCACAGGAGCATGCTGACTTGGAAGCTGCCATAAGAAAAGTGATGAAGGAAGTTTTGCCTGAGAAAAGACAGATAAGATGCTGGAATTGTGGCAAAATTGGACATGTGCGTAGCAAATGTCCAACATTCGAAAACACGACTCCGATGCAGGAAAACTAAAGAAGGCCGACGAGAAGGGCAATCGTCGGCCTGTGTCCAGCAAGCCCCGGTTAACAACGCATATGTCGCTATCCTGAAACGACAGAACAGAGGTGTTTTCGTAGACGGTCTCATCAATAACGAGCCTTGCACCATGCTGCTAGATACAGGTGCGACTAGGACAATTCTCGGACCTTCCTTTGCCAGAACACCGGAACGAATTGAACCGACAACTTGGAAGCTACGCACAGCAACAGGAGCCAGCTACTGTATATGGCGAGCTACCGATTGAAATAATTTTGGGCAGCACTAAAGTGAAACATCAGGCACTTGTAGCGGACATCGAAGACGATGCAATCATCGGAATGGACATCATGAATTCAGAGGGTTTGAATTGGATTTCAAAGACGGCGTCCTACGTGTCAACGGAGAAGAGCTGGTACTTCATGGGAGAAGTGAAGAGTTGATCCGTGTGCTGTTGGCTGAAGATGTAAGCGTACCTGAGAGGGCTGAAACCATCCTGGAGGCTCGCCTGGACGGGAGTGCGAGCAGTGGAGACGTGATGATGTTCGAGCCCAAACTTCATGATGAGAAAATTGGACGAGGATTGCCCTAGGGAAAACCCTGTTACGTGCTGAAAAATTTGTACCGGTAAGGGTCATGAATGTCAATTACTTTCCAGTGACCTTAAAGAAAGGAACAATTTTAGGGCACTGCTCGTCAGTTTCATCTGTGATCCGGGGCGTACGAGGTACGATTAGCCAACCCAACAACTTGTCCACAGAACTAGAAAAATTAGTTGCCATCTCTTCCAAAGACATAAAACCAGCTCAACAGCCCAAACTAAGAGATTTAGTACAAAAGTACCAAGACATCTTCGATACCGGACAAGGAAAAGGGGGTCGAACTAATGTGGTCCAGCACAAGATTGATACTGGGGGTGCCCGACCGATCCGGCAATCAGCAAGAAGACTTCCTCTTGCCAAGAAGGAAGAGGCTGACAAAATAGTCAGCGATATGGGAAAAGAAGGAGTTATCGAACCATCTGACAGTCCCTGGTCCTCTCCAGTCGTACTGGTGAAGAAAAAGGATGGATCGACACGCTTTTGTGTAGACTATCGCCAACTTAATAATGTCACGAAGAAGGACAGTTACCCTCTCCCGAGAATAGATGACACCCTAGACACGTTGGCTGGTTCCCGATTTTCTCGACCCTTGATCTGAAGAGTGGATACTGGCAAGTAGAACTGGCTCAGGAAGATCAAGAAAAGACTGCTTTTACCATCGGCTCAGGATTGTGGCAGTTCACCGTTATGCCATTCGGGCTCTGTAATGCTCCCGCCACATTCGAAAGATTGATGGAAACAGTACTGAAGGGACTCTCATGGAACACGTGTCTAGTGTATCTTGACGACATAATTGTGGTCGGCAGATCGTTTGAGGACCACGTGAAAAACTTGGAGGAAGTATTCCTGCGACTGAGGAACTCCGGATTGAAGCTGAGCCCTAAGAAATGCCATCTGTTCCAAAAAGAAGTACGATACCTCGGCCACGTTGTCTCTGGGGAAGGAGTAGCAGTGGACGACCAGAAGATCAAAGCTGTTAAGGATTGGCCCATCCCAAAGACATTCACCAACTTCGAAGTTTCCTTGGTTCATGCACATACTATCGCCGATATGTGCTGGGATTCGCCAACATCGCTAAACCACTGACCAAGCTCACGGAAGGCCAAACAAAGTTCCAGTGGTCATTCAGGAAGCTGAAAGGAGCTTTGATCAACGCACCTATACTGAGCTATCCCCACCCAAAGGGAAATTCATTTTGGATACGGACGCCAGCAACGTGGGACTTGGAGCTGTCCTATCTCAGATCCAGGAGGGACAGGAGAAGGTCATTGGTTATTTCAGCAAGACGCTTAGCAAACCAGAGCGCAATTACTGTGTCACCAGGCGAGAGCTGTTAGCTGTTGTAAAGGGAGTGGAACACTTCTACAAGTACGTGTATGGAAGAAGATGCCTGTTGAGAACTGACCATGCAGCTCTCAAATGGCTCTTACAGTTCAAAATCCTGAGGGTCAAGTAGCACGTTGGATCGAGAGACTCCAAGAATTCGATTTCGAGATCGAACATCGAGCCGGAACTAGCCATAAGAATGCAGATGCCTTGTCGCGAAGACCATGTCCAGATGATTGCTCACATTGCCGACGAGCAGAAGAGAAAGAAGCAACACTTTGTAGAACCGCGGCAATGGATGACAACTGGAATGACAGCAAGATCCAGAAAGACCAGAGAGAGACCCCGACCTTGGCTTAGTCGTCAGCTGGAAGAAGGGCAATCGAAGACCATCATGGCAGGAAGTCGCAGGTTACTCGCCGGCTGTTAAGTCCTATTGGGCACAATGGAACTCTCTTATTCTGGACAATGGGATCCTGAAACGTGTGTTGGAGGCCGATATTGGTGGGGAAGACAGGCGCCAAATAATTGTTCCCAGGAACAGAAGAGAGGAAGGCTGCGGAAATCCATGATGGAGTCGCCGGAGGACATCTGGGAGTGACGAAGACCCTGCAGAAAGTGAGGCAACGGTTTTACTGGGCCAATTGTCAAGCTGACGTCCAGGACTGGTGCAGGAAGTGCGCTGTATGCGCTGCTAGCAATGGACCTCGAATACGACCCAAGGCCCCGATGCGTCAGTACAACGTAGGCAGCCCGTTCGAGAGAATCGCCATTGACATCGCCGGCCCGTTTCCCGTATCCGACCACGGGAATAAATACATCCTTGTGGCAATGGACTACTTCAGTAAGTGGGCGGAAGCCTATGCCCTGCCCAACCAGGAAGCCATCACCGTCGCCGACGTCTTGGTGAAAGAGTGGATATGTCGATTCGGTATTCCAATGGAGCTGCACTCGGATCAAGGCAGAAATTTCGAATCCAACCTTTTCCAAGAAATATGTCTACTGCTGAACATCCGCAAGACAAGAACCACGGCCCTACATCCGCAGTCCGATGGAATGGTGGAACGGATGAACAGGACGATCAACCGCCACTTGTCCAAGGTTGTCTCTGACCATCAAAGAGACTGGGACCAGTATCTTCATTTGTTCCTGATGGCCTATCGATCCGCAGTACACGAGTCAACCGGTCAAACTCCTGCTAGTATTATAATGGGCCGAGAACTGCGACTGCCTTGTGACCTGAAGTTTGGGATACCGTCAGGACAAGACACTGCGGGAGAGGACTACGTCAGCAAACTTCGGCAGAGAATGGACGACATCCACGAACGAGTCCGGTTGAACATCCAGAGTGCCAGCGATAAAATGAAGAAGACCTATGACATCAAGGCCGACGCTGGAGGATTTAAGGTTGATGACCTGGTTTGGCTGTACAACCCCAAACGTCGTCGTGGACTATCACCAAAGTTGCGGAACTCGTGGAAGGCCCGTATAAAACCGTGAAAAGGATAAACGACCTTGTGTACCGAATCCATAAGCCACCCGAGGAAACCAAGGGTCGTCCATTTCAACAGATTGGCCCTTACGCTGGAAACCATGACCAAGTTCGCACCCTCAAGCCACCGGAGGATGATATGACGTTCGAGAAGTTTATGTCCTTGTATTCAAACGGGCAGAAAGTTCTACATGGGGTTACTAGAGAGGAGTCACGAGACCTTTTCGAGGTGCCTGCTGACTACGCACTAGCGCACTGTGTGGCAGAAGATCTTCGAATGTCCAGGGGCATCGCCGTAGTGTTCTCCAAGAAATTTGGTCAACTCCAAACACTGCGGGAGCAGAATCCAGAAGTTGGTGGGGTGCTACAGTTGAAGAAAGGCCAGAGAAACATCTACTACCTAGTTACCAAGAGGCATTCCCAAGATAAACCGTCCTATGAAGATGTCTGGAAGAGTCTCACCAAACTAAGAGATACTATGGTGGACCAGAATCTGGCGGATCTAGCAATTCCAAAACTATCCTGTGGTATTGATGGGTTGGACTGGAGAGTCATAAGAAGTATGCTGGAGGCGATATTCAGATCCAGCGGCGTCAGGATTTTGGTTTGCTGTAACCCTCTTCCACGACCGACCATGAAGACCGTGGAGTGTTACTTCCATCGAACTTCACGGTGCAGATATGGGGAGTCATGCAGATATCGTCACACTCCAAGGATGAAATTTCGGGACGAAATGTCTTTAAGAAGGGGGCAATGTAACGAACCTAGGCCGGACCTGTCGCCTCACACGTTGCCATCGACAGCGATGAGATCATCCCCGGAGATATTCGAGAACCATCCAGTCGCTCTTCCGCGGAAAACAACGGTCAATATTGGAAACAATTGGAACATGCCGTCGCCAACTGCCGGAATTCGAAAGATCGGGAATCCTGTGACGGAGATAAATAGGTAGCCCTCAAGATGGCAAAAACAGTCTGAACGAGCCCATACGATCGAGCTATTCAGTAGCGTAGTAATATAAATTAAGTTGTAGATTAAGTGTGAAATAAATTATTAAAACCAAGTTAAGTTTATTTACGTTACAGTATATTATTTGAATTTCTAGTGTTGTAAGTATGAATGTTTTTATTCAAGTTGAGGTACTATTTAAAATATTCAGGTGCCATACCATTTACAATTTTGAATACTAGAATCATTGTGAAAAGTAGTAGAGTCTTCTTTCAACTGACAACCAATTTAAACAATCAAGCATACTTTTTACGGGAGTAAGACGGTTTGTTTTCAAGTGTGGTTGAATGTAAACTGTTACTTTGGACTGTATTGACAAATGTAGTGCTATTCTACTAAAGAAATATAGTTTTTTTTCTATGGACATATTCAAAATGACTGTCAAAATTCAAAAACCCTAGACCCTGCTGTAAGAAAATTATATTTCAAATAAGCAGCTTATTGGTGGTTTTTGCTTTTATCCATTATACAGAGCACTATAAATGAAGTCACATTCGCTGTACTTTTCAGATTAACAATTATATACAGTGACCGACAGAAAGTAAGCATCATATGGGAAATTCTTTCATTAATAAATTTTGACGAATATCGATATGTGCAATCGCTTCTGCATCAAAAGCAACCCCAAAAGACGTTGTACAGTGCCGTTCGTCTTTTCGTGTTTGGAGGGAAATTTAAAAAAATTAAAAATTATGTTTCAAAACACACTTAGTTGGGAAAATATCGAAAAATGTTATTCGAAAAAGTTGTCCAGAACGTTATTTTATAGCTATGTACGAGTATTGAAAAAAATCTGAGATAAAAAAATAAAAATCTATTTTTTGCCATAATAAAAATTTTAATTTGGAAAAATACATTTTAGACAAAGAAACTCATTAGTTAGACCAACAGTAATATTTCAAATGATATTTTGTAAATATTCGCAAGCTACTTCTATTTTATTCGGAAAAAAATTGAAGTCTATGGATTTGCCATGTATTCAGCTGCTTCATAAGAGGTCATTGAAATATCTCCAGGACATTATAATCCCGATACTGTTCATTATTAATAAGGGTCCTTGTATCTACATAATTTAAAATTGAATTTTTTATTCAAACAAAAAATAAATTGATTTTTGGCAAATTGTTGGAATCATACAATATTATCATTGTTGATGCGTGCATCGACAGATTTCCTCATGATCAAAGAGGCCATGAGAAACAATTGACTAATAATGACAATGTGTTATTAAGAGTTGTCAAACGATTTAGTAGTGTTATTATTTATCCAGGTGTTTTTATCGTCTTCATTCTATAGTTTTTTTCATTGTAAAAGTTACATTTTGTTGTGTGTTAACAATAATTAGAGATGCCCCAAGAAAAGCTGAGTTTGCAAGAAAAAATTGAGCTCGTCTTAATATGTGGTGAGCGTTTTCATAGTTCCAGAGAAGCAGCAGATATATTCAATGCTAGATATCCAAATAAGAATATCCATGGATCTACTGTGTTGCGTATTTTAAACAAATTTAAAGCTACAGGTAGTGTAGAAAATCGTTACAAAATTCACATAGTAAGCCCGTCACTAATGAGGAAGGTACCTTTAATGTTTTGTTATCGGTCACAGAAAATCCACGGATGGCACTATCGGAGAGGCAGGAACAAACCGGTATATCTGAAAAATCCATAAGAAGAATTTTGAAGAATAATAAATTTCGTGCATACAAACCAAAATTCATCCACACCTTACTCGATAGAGATTTTGATGCACGCTTAGATTTTTCATTTTGGTTTGATTGAAGAATGCCAACATTTTCCTACAAACATTTTATTTACTGATGAGGCGACTTTTACATCAAACGGTACTGTCAGTTCCCAGAATTGTAGATGGTGGGCTGATGAGAACCCAAATTGGAAGATAGAGGCAAAAAGTCAATTTTCTTTCAAAACTAATGTTTGGTGCGGTATATTAGATACACAGATCGTTGGGCCTTACTTTTTTAGGGGCAACCTTAATTCACGAAATTATTTAGTGTTTTTAAATAATGTGTTTTTTGATTTCTTTCATGGATTACCGCTGCAAAGAAGGAATGATATTTTTTTCCAACAAGACGGAGCGTCAGTACATAGTACCCTTGAAGTCAGAGCGTGGCTTAACGAACACTTTCCTCATAAATGGATAGGACGATATTCAGAAAACCCGTGGCCTGCAAGATCCCCAGATTTGACGCCCTTGGATTTCTTTTTATGGGGGTACCTTAAAAGTAGGGTTTATAAACTTCGGCCATTTCGTAATATCGACCATTTAGAAGAAGTAATACGACAATGTATCAATAACATTACACCACAAATGCTGCGAAATGTGTCCAGAGAAATGAAATCACGAACAACTACATGTATTGAACGTCAGGGTAGACACGTCGAGTAATGGACATTTACAAACTTTCGAGTATACATTAAATTGTTTGGTTTATAATTATTTCAGCTTCTAATTTTATTATAAAATGTAATTATGTAAAAACTTTAATCAATTTTTTGTTCTAATAAAAAATTCATATTAAAATTCTGTAGATACATGGTTCTTTGTCAATAATAAACAGTATCGGGATTATAATGTCCTGAAGATATTTCTGTGACCTCTTATGAAGCAGCTGAACACATGGCAAATCCACAGATTTAAAATTTTCTTCGAATAAAATAGAAGTAGCTGGTGAATCTTTACAAAATATTATTCAAAATATTACTCTTAGGCTTTACTAATGAGTTTCTTTGTCAGAAATGTATTTTTCCAAATTGAAATTTTTTTTATGGCAAAAATTGATTTTTATTTTTTCATCTTAGATTTTTTTCCAAACTTGTACATAGCTATAAAATGTCGTTCTAAACAACTTTTCCAAATAACATTTTTCAATATTTTCCCAAGTAAGTGTGTTTTGACACATAATTTTTAAATGTTTTAAATTTCCCGCCAAACAAGAAAAGACGAACGGCACTGTACAACATCTTTTGGGGTTTCTTTTGATGCAGAAGCGATTGCATGTATCGACATTTGTCAAAATATTATATTAAAAAAAATTCCCATATGATGCGTACTTTCTGCCGGTCACTGTATACAAAATAACAAAATCAACAAATTTATGATCAACTTTCACGAAAAAAAAAATATATAGCAATTTCTAAACTATTGCTCTTGACCAGAATTTTCCTCCATATTCTCTCCACTACTCACTGTACAATCTCATTGAGAGGATGGTACCCAATTAATCCTACAAAACATCGGAAATCAGCTGATGGTACCTGAACAAGGCAATACCTGCACCTAACATAGAGGACAGTTTCGAAAGGATTTGCTACTGGCGTAATAATTGTGAACCTTTTTACTGCTAATGGCACTGTTAACCATTGTTTCTGTCAAAACAAAATAATCCCACTCAAGATTATACTTTCTGTGCATCATCTATAATCTTCTCTCAAAGCGGAGGATTCGTGTGGAACTTTGTTGAAAAAGTAGCAGGAGGAGGATGTACAGGAATCGACTTCTCAGATAGTGTATTTGTGCAGATGACCTAGCCTGAGCATGCCTGCATAGGAAGGTTTTAGAAATGGAAAACATGCTAACAGACGCTCTCAACACCATGTCGATCTACACAGAGATTTACCTATTTACCAAGGCATCCGCCAGAAATGACCCACTCCAGAAGTTAACACTAGGAGAGGTTAACCCGCATACTCTGAGGTGTGTCAGTTTAGCACTTTCCCATTCAGCTGTTTAATAAAGAAGCTGCTAGGCGAAGGATTAAATCAAAGAAGAGCTTTCTCCCACAAGAAAATCATTCAACTCATTCCGCCTCAAGTTCAAGAAAAGAGATGGTTCAGGTGAATGCTGGACACCCACACAAACCATCTGTCCTGTCTTCATACCCCATGTTCTAAGGAAGATAGCAGGCGCGTCATAGTGGGGGCCATGCCCCCCCCCTTAGGTGTCTGAAAATAGTTCATTGTTTTGAGGCGGCACTTTTTTAAATAAATTTTAAGTATTTCGAAAGTAGGTTGTGCATGGTTCCCTTATTTCTATTTTGGCTAGTGTAGGGATCCTCTATTTCAAATTTAGGTAGTGTGGGATCCGTTATTGAGGTGTTTTCAACATTCTTACCCCTTAATTTCTGTAGTGTATTCCTTTTACTCGGTAATATGACCTTTCTGATTATGCAGAATAGAAACTACACACAATATGTTGAAATATTTATTGTCCTCTAAAGACGATATATCAATACGCACATCGATCGTATACTGTCTCTCTCCGTACCTGTTCAGTACTCTCCCAGAGAACGTGCGCTTCACATTGCGCCCTAGAACTATATATATATATATATATATATATATATATATATATATATATATATATATATATATATATATATATATATATATATCTATATATATATATATATCTATACATCACAATTTCCTTTTCTGAAATAGAAATTTATGATGATGAAAGGTTGTTTGAGTACAGTAATGAAACTCCGGCTATGTTGTTCTTACCCTTTCTCAACACTCTTTTACCTTATCCCAGCTCATTCAAATCTTTTTTAAGTTCATTTTCCAATCTTACTGAGTTTTCTTTCATTTCTTTCATACTTTCTGTATTTTCATTCATTTTAAAATAACTTTCCATTTGTGTATTCTCACTTTTTATTTCACTCCCTCTCATACTACTACTCTCTCCTTGTTCCTGATCACCTCTCTCTCTACCTTCTGCACCTTCTTCCAAACCAACCTTTTTACCATCTCTCAAATCCTTTTTGTCCACACTTATACAAATATGTCAATGCAAAAATTCCAAAATGTCAACTTTTTGTTTTCCCTGTATAATATTATTTTACTTTGAAAATATTTTTGGTTTCAATTTTGATTTACTTCTACTTCTTATTTTGACAATTCAGCCCTCGTTATTATAGCTGTTGTTTCCCTTATTTTCCTTATTCGCCTTATTCGTCCCGTGTTGCGGCGCCAATTGTTCAGTGCTGTTCAGTGTCACGACACAATAATAATATCAGTGAACACAATGTCTCTGGTGGAGGAGCTTTCACGCGGTTCCCGTCGTTAAATACGTTTTACTATCTGAAAATATGCGACGAAACCAGTACCGGTGGCACCTCCCAAAAATATCTGAAGACAATGCAAATAGTGGGGATCAGATGAAATCGTGCGGTTCCTGTTGTTAAAACACTTCTCCGATCAATTGAAAATATCCGGCTCCCGTGTATCAGAGGCTTCAGCGATTAACGCACGTATGCGTTTCGCGTCGGGTTAAACACTACTGGAGTTATTGACAAAAATTATAGTTCTATTTGTTATTGATGAACACACTTTATTTTCAAACCAAAATAAACAAGACGTTTGGAAAACTTACAATCAAAAAGAACAAGAATAAATACAATACAAACAACTAAATAATTCGTATATGTTGGCAGCAGTGGCACACTTTCCTCACCTTAAAGTCTGGTCACCCGAACTCTCTTAAAGCTGTTTTATGCCGTAACCCTGTCGATATTATATATATATATATATATATATATATATATATATATATATATATAATAACCCTGAAAATCGTATATTGTGCCAAAGTGTTTAAATAAAACTACAAATGCACCCGAAAAGTTGTTTTTTATTGTTGCTTTCGAACCTAAAAGCAGAAAGAAAGGGATGCAAATCATGATGTTTTGGGGTGATTTGGCATTTTACTGTACAAATATCTCTTTTAACTTTTTATATATCCAATAGCGTCGTCGCCGAAGCTGTTTCTAGCCGATCTAAAATGAAATAAACGTAAGTTGATCTAATATATGTATAAAATAAAATACATAAAAATGCACTTATCCGCGATCACATTAAAGAGGAAATTGATATGAGAGGTTTTTCATCTTAGCTTAATAATATTTAATAGGTGAAGTCGCGTGCATCCTAATAATAACCTCTACTTTTGAAAAAAATATTTCATGGGTTCATATTTTAAAAAGTTTTATACCTCTGGTACATAATGTTCAGGTTAGGTTTACTATGTTAATTTTTTGTTACATTACATATTAAAAAAATACAAATTGTAAGTCATGATCCAAACTATGTAGGTACAATAACACAGTATTGTTTTAAATAAGTCCCACCCTGTTACGAATACCTACGCATTCTTCCTTCTCAGGAACTTAATGTCAAGTAATATGTTTATAGAATCAATATGACGTACATTTATAAAACACCAGTAATGGTTATAGGGATCAAAATTAAGGAATACCAGGGTTATTATATATATAATACTGACAGGGTTACGGCGAAACCGCCATTTTGATGACGTCTGATGTGTGCCAGAATAGCCAACTTTAAAGAAATTATTTTCAAATTTCGAAAGGTAGAATGGATCTATATCTTGGCTGAATGCGCCGAACAAAGAAGATATAAATGAAAAATATATCAATCAATTTTTGTAGAATGTATTGTTTAGGCCTCAAAGAATAATATTAATGAAAAAAAAGATCATTTCGCATGGTATCACATAGACAAATTAAAAATAAAGAGACTGTTTGAAACATTGGCGATCTTGACCACCAAGTTTTTGGTACGGCCAGTCGCGCATGGAGGCGCTGCCCGCAATAAACAGACGACTGACATGATAATTTTCCAATTTCGACATTTGTCAGAAAATGACAAACCATGTAATAATTTCAGAATAATTCTACTGTTAATTGTCACCGAAAAATTAATTATAGAAATTATACTATGGACTTGAATTATGAACCCAACGTCGAAAATGGAATGTTTTGTTATTCGAGTTGACGCTGAAATTCCTCGAAATATTCTTTCACAATGTAAAATATAAGCTGCTTTTCACAAACTGATACTTATTTCCATCCATCAGTTGCAGAAATTTGTTCACAAACTGATACTTATTTCCGTCCATCAGTTTCCATTTCCTATCACCATTTGAGGAAGTACGAAGATTATCATCAAACTGGAGTATTTGTTAAGTATACCTACTCGTTCTCCTTTGTGCTAATAAATGAACAAAATTATTGAAGGTTTGTTGTAAATGTAATTTGTTTTTATTTTGGTTGATTTGATGAAGACTGAAGAATATTTTTAATTTTGTTGTATTCGGAGTTTTATTATTGTTTTGTCTGTAGTTGTACCTTGTCCTAGATACAATAAAATGTGTTTTTATAGTGTTCAACTTATTATTCTTGTTTTATAAGATCTTTAATTTTGTTCTTGATATCATGAAATAAAGATTTACTTTGAAACTTTATTTTAACCACGAATGAACTAACAGATTCTACGATTCGATTACTGTATATATTTTATTAGTGATCGATTTGCCATTCCTGTATTTCATATGATACAACCATTCATATGGAATACAAGAATGGCAAATCGATCGCTTATAAAATATATACCATATCAATCATATAAAAGTAACACATTTGAAAAACCCGCCTTATCTCAATCAGTTTTACCAACTGTACTTAGTTCGGCCAGTTGCGAGATATGTCGCCACTGTCTAAACGTGGTGCCAACTTTTACTGCAGATTTGACAACTCTCTTTATTTTTAGTTTCTCTATGTGGTATCATCAGTAAACTTGTTACTACCATCAGTGTATATTTATCTATTAATTCATTTCCCTCTACGAAATAAATTTTTAATTTAAATTCATTTCAGTTCAAGATATTTTGAATAATGAATCATTAGAGCCTGGAATATTTAAACTAGACAGTATTTCTATGAAAATGAACAGCGAAGATCTGTAGACATCAAGCATCATCATACATTCAAACTTATTCCCCGCCATCAAATATATTCCTAACTCAACATATATGCTGATATAAAAAATTAATCATATTTGTGCTCCCTCATTTTTTTTAAAAATTATGAAGAATACTAAACAATGTTTAATAAAAGTTCTGTAGTCTGTTTTAGAGTTTTTGTGGACTGTATATGGATAGGATTATATGATACACGTTTTTTGTTTCAAAGATGCCTTTGTTAGAGTTATTCACAATGTTTAATATGTAAGACGAAACACAACGTGAATCATTGACTGTTTAGGTAAGAATGTTCGTTATTCCCGATTCCAGGGTGACTAGAGCTCAGTGCGGAGGGGCGAGCCACACGGCTGGCCTTAGTATATTTCGATCGAACATGGCCCCACGTTGAAAAGTAATTTTCAAAGTTAAAGTCACTTTATAGGCTTGCTGTCACTATCAACACTAGTAGCACTGGAATTGTTTGCTCTCTTAGTATCAGTTTCTTCACACATCAGTGGTAGGGGACACAGCTTGGAGATCGAACGTCGAAATTCGGTAGTGGCTACCCTAGCAGTACCGTCGCGGCCAGGATGAAGAGAGGTGATTCTTCCCAAATGCCATTTGAGTGGAGGAGTATTTTCATCAACTATGAGCACTAACGCCCCACATTTCAGAGTACTGGCTGATGTTTCCACTTGGGACGAGGCTGGAGTTGTGAAATGTAGTCGCGCTGCCAGCTTTTCCAGAAGTGCTGTTGAAGTTGCTGGAGATACTGGAACCTGGATAGACGATTCAGGGGTACATCTAGTAGGTTTGGGTCAGGTAGTGATGTTGCCGTTTTTCCCAATAAAAAATGTGACGGGGTGAGCGCTTCAAGGTCAGAAGGATCATTCGATATTGGAAAGAGGGGACGGGAGTTGAGTATACATTCAACTTGAGTAAGGACAGTATAGTATTCTTCAAATGTGAGAAAAGAGTTTGCCAGTACGCGTTTCAGATGATACTTCGCAGATTTGACTCCTGCTTCCCATAATCCACCAAAATTTGGAGAATGAGGTGGAATGAAATGCCACGAAACGCCCTCATTGTGTATTCTGTCTGATATTTCGCATGAAGCTGATTGAAGGAACGTGGATAGCTCAGATAGTTCAGAATCAGCACCAACAAAATTGGAACCGTTGTCAGAGTACACTTGGCTAGGTTTACCGCGCCGACTTACAAATCGCCGAAAGGCCGCTAGGAATGAATCAGTGGTCAAGTCAGAGACAAGCTCCAGGTGTATAGCCTTAGTCGTGAAGCAAATGAAAAGACTTATATAACATTTTTGAGTTTTGCATCCACGACCCTTCCTATCGCGGATGTGGACCAGTCCAGTGTAATTAACCCCTGTTACAAAAAAATGGAAGTTGTGGAATGACGCGAGAGGATGGGAGGGGTCCATTAGGACGTTCCCTATCTTGGGTTTTACTCGAAAACATCTCACACACTCATGGCATACCTTCTTCGCAAGGTTTTTTCCAGAAATGGGCCAATACATTTTCCCTAACAGATGAAAGAAGCAGTTGTGGACCTGCATGCAATAAAGTTATGTGCACATTTTGCATTATGAGTTTGGTTAGGATATGGTGTGGAGATAAAATAATAGGATGTCTTTTAGAATACGGGAAAGTTGAGTTTTGCAACCTACCTCCCACTCTCAATACTCCTTCAGGATCAAGAAAAGGATTAAGATTTAAGATTTTGCATTTTTTATCAACGGACTTGTTAGATTCCAGTTTTAGGATATATCATGAAGGGATTGTCGCTGAGATGATTTTATAAGAGTTTCATCGAGCCCTCAAGCTCCTGTACGGATAAGAAATCGGTTAATCTATCAAGTTTTGTTCTGCAGTTATGAATAAATCTCAGGCAGAATGCCATGACTCTCTTAATTCGGTTTAAAGATGAGAATCTTGAGAAATCGATTACAGTTACGACTGGAATTGCAGGCATTGATAGATGACATGGTTTACTCTCCGGTATACTTCCGAGATAAGTGGGGTTGGCTATAGGCCAAGTATCTTCAGGTTGTGTCAACCATGGAGGGCCAGACCACCATAGTGCAGAATCATGAATTTGAGATGGGTAACTGCCTCTTGTTAAAAGATCAGCAGGATTCTGTTTTGTATTGACGTAATGCCAGTGATTCATGTTAGTTAGCTCTTGTATCTGAAGCACTCGATTAGCGACAAAAGTTTGGACCAGATGAGGAGAAGTTTTGATCCAACAGAGGGCAACGGTCGAGTCACACCAAAGGTGAATGGAGTTGAAAGCAGTATCCAGAAATGAAGTAACTTGATTATATAATTTGGATAGAATGAGGGCTGCACAAAGTTCGAGTCTGGGGACGGTTATAGTTTTAAGAGGAGCCACTTTGGATTTGGCCAATAGCAACGAAACTTTGATGTGCCCCGAAGGGTCCATGCTACGGATATATACACAGGCGCCATAAGCGTCCATAGAAGCATCGGTAAAGCCATGCAATTGAATATTTGCAGAGCTTGATAAAAAAACATGTCTAGGAATTTGTATTTTATTGAGGGGAGGCAATTCCTGGCGGAATCTTTCCCATTGAATTTTCACTCCTTCAGGTAGCTCTTGATCCCAAGAAACTTTCAATTTAGCCAATTGGATCCTCTATGCAATACTCCAGGTTATCTGATAAAGGTGACCAATATAGGCCAAGGGTTCTGGTTTTTTCCTGACCGGAAAAATAAACATTGCTAGAGGTCTCGTTGTCGATTAAACCCACCAATGCCTTAGGATAATTGGAAGCCCACTTTCGGAGTTTGAAATGGACAGTTTGGAGGCATGAAGTCACCTCGTTACAAAGTCTGTTGACATCAGCTATCCCAGATAACACAGGATATCCTATGGATATCCATTTTATGTCCAATTCTGGTTGGGATATCCCTGGATTTGAAATGGACATCCATAAGATATCCGTCGACGGATTTGAAATGGATATCCTTCAGAAGATATCATATGGATGGCCATAAGATATCCGGAGCAAATATGGATACGTTTAAATTGCAAGATTGATTTTTATTGTGTCAATTTCTGAGTTTCTATCATGCTCGTACATATGGATTAATTTTTTTGGAAAAATCTCATGTTTCGTTTTTCTACTTGATTTGAAATGGATATCCATCGACGGATTTGAAATATATATCTTTCAGAAGATATCCTAGGGATGGCCATGAGATATCCAAAGCAATCATAAAAGAATTTAAACATTCTCGTAGATACACAAATTATACCTTTTCAAAAATACGTTGTCGCGGGGACCCTCTGTACAGAACAGATATACATGTGTCTGCGACAGCCTGGTCATACTATACGCATAATTACTGGCGACGTCTGTCATTTGATTTTGTTGAGGAAGGTCATAGTCATAGCACTGAATCCAAACAAAAGTCGTGTTTTTTTTCTATTTTCCTTCGTTTTTGATACCCTGTTGGTCTGGACATAATGGTTTTCATCTGTAGCAATTGATTGTTTCCAAAGGGAATTATATATTGGCCGAATACAGGTAAATATCAATTGAAAAGGACATAACCTATAAACATCCATTATTTCCAATACATTTATGTATTTGCTGTTTGAGTTTCGATATTTTCAGAAATGCTAAAAAGCACGTCGTTACATTTGCCACAATACACGAGTTTTTCAAATATCACAGTGCCCAGATTAAAAATGGTGTGAATGCCTACAACAGTGGACATGTGATGAAGATGATTCATCAGTAGATTCGAACATTTTCCTATTGATTGCACTGAAAAAATGAATCTTTCGGAAGAATATTTGGGAACTGGATCGAAATTAAAAGCTGCTGTAGGTAAGTTGTATGTTTTTCTATTCCTTTTTCTAGAACTCTTTTTTTAGGTACCTAAATGAAATCTCAAAAATATGACTTTGTGGAACGATGCCTTTCTTCCATGCTCACTAATATGTTTGCCTCCAAATATAGCTGGTATGGAGCAAAAAAAATAAACTGGACAACTAAAACTGGCTGAATTATCACTAGGTGAAAAGCCCATCCAGTTGTTCTGTTTATTTGATAATAATTTGTATTGCCTCATAACAGACTGCTAGTTCAGTGAGAATGCAAAATTTCCAAGAAAAGTTTATGTCAATAATGTTATATATATATATATATATATATATATATATATATATATATATATATATCATAGTATACCAATAAAGAGAGAGAAAAACTATGGCAGTGGTATATATTATCATCATCAGTATTCGAATTCAAAAGAAAGCATAATATTTCTCAGTATTTTTTTGTAGATTTCAACATCAATTATACCCGTGAATATATACATATCATTTCAGAAGCGGCTGACCTCAGTGATTCGACGGAAAATAAAAAAGCTACTGAGAAGGCTTGGCTGAGAAGGGCCAAAGAAAGGAAACACCTGATGGACGAAGAAAATAGCATTCTATTTTTTCTTTATTTTTATGATTATTCTGCATTTAATATTGTGTTTTTATTTTAGAGTTTACATATACATTTTATTTGTTGATTACCCCGAAGTTTATGAGAATTTTTTTTATACCAGAGTTTATTAATACATTTTTTTTGTTCAATACCATTATTTCATTTCCCTCCAGATCGCTAATACTATATTTTATCTTCGATGGATATCCCCGAAGGATATCTTTAGAATATCTCTCAAGGAATCTTTCAGATAGCTTTTGAATATCCCTGAAGGATGAAGTATATCTTATGGATATCTTTGAAAGATATCTTATGGACATCTCTGGAGGATATCTTATGGATATCCTTGAAGGATATTTTATGGATGTACAGGTTGTTCCACTTTGGACATCCATCGGATGTCCATAAGATATCTTTTGGATATGATTGGATATCCATAGTACATCCATAAAATTCATGAAGGATGTCCAATGGATATCCATTGGATGTCGATGTGTTATCTGGGATGGAATCCCCACCAGTAAGAAGGTCATCGACATAGAAGTCGTTAGCGATTGCGCGACTTGCCTCGGGTAATTTCTTTTGAAAATCAATAGATACCTGTTTGAGACACCAAATTGAAAGGAGACTGGCAGATGCGGTACCATAAGTGATGGTATTAAGGTTGTAGGATGACACTTCATCATCGGATGAATATCTCCAGAAGATGCGCTGGAAGCGTCTTTGTTCAGACAATATCATTCTGTACATCTTTTTGATATCCGCGCTCACTACGATTCGGTGCTGGCGGAATCGAATAAGAATAGCTAGAAGGTCATCTTGGATCTTTGGCCCCACGATTTGGAGGTTATTTATGGAGACACCAGTATCAGAAGGGGCAGAACCGTCGAAGACAACTCTCAGCTTGGTTGTTGTGCTATATTTGTTGAGAACACCGTGATGTGGCAAATATAAATATTTATTAGAATCGTGGGATTCTTGGATTGGATTAAATTTGGACAAGTCCTCATATTCACGCATGAAATTGTTATATAGGATTCTCATATCGGGATTAGCATAGAGTTTTCTTTCCAAAGAGTAGAAACGTTTCAAGGCTGAGGATTTCGAATCACCAAGAGCTGTAGAAGGGTCGAACTTGAACGGGATGTCAACCACAAACCTGCCCTCTCCGTTGCGGATAGTGGTTTCCAAAAAATGTTTTTCACAGTATGAACAGAGTCCGATATCGGCTTAGAATTCTGATATGGCTCTTCAAGTTCCCAAAACTTGGCAAGTTGGTTTTGTAAGCTCGCAGTTGTGCTAAAGAAGCAGTTCACATTGCCTTTGGGTTTCAAGTGAGGAAAAGGTCCAGATATGATCCAACCTAATACAGAGTTTTGAAGCGTGGGGAGATTTGGGCCTAGTCTAATGTTTCCATCGCGTAATGAAGTGTAGAAGTGTTCTACGCCTATGAGAATTTCAATTACAGAAGGATAAAAGAATTCAGGATCTGCTAAGGAAATTCTAAGCGAATTTACATTGATGGGAGTGTAAGGAATCATATCACATATATTAAAGAACTAAGCATGATAATGATTGCCTATAGTTGTTGAGTCGAGATCCAAAAGTTACCTTACAACGGTGCTTTATTAATGAAACCGTTTGGTTTATTCCTACAATGGTTAAGCTTGCATTACAAGTGGGTATTTTGAGCCTTTCGCATAATCCCTCAGATATGAAATTTGATTAGCTCCCGGAATCTAATAAAGCTCGACAGGGATGTAGGTTATTCAATGAGACATATATGTTGATTATGGCTGTGGAAAGAAGCATACTAGGTGCCTGTGAGAAATGGCAATGTGTTGTGAGAGTGCTGGATCGCCCAATGGTATGGTTATCCGCATTATTCGAAATAGGAATGTTTTCTTCTAAGGCTGACTGAGATTGAGTGTTTTCGTGAGAATTGTCATTTGCAACAAGGTGTTGTGTTTCCGATTGCATTTTTTACATGAGGTTGACCTACAATCGGCGGTTTTATGATTATTTCTCAAACAGTTCGTGCAAACTTTAAGTGATTTTACTCTTTCAAGTTTCGCATTCGAGTTGAGTTTTAAGAATTCACTACAATTGGTGATCCAGTGATCACCCTTGCAAAATTGCCATGATATTTTGTACGTAGAGATGAACGATTTAATATCGGATTTGCCACTGTTATTTCTAGATTTAGAAAAAGAAGGAAAATAGTCTTTCTGGCCCGAAGTGTGCCGTGAATTACTAGAGTGGTTATGCTCTTTCCGTTCCAATACGTCGGCCCTATCATTGAGAAAACTTCGGAGTTCATCAAGTGTAGGTATGTCACCCACTATTTTATAAGATTCCCAGTCATCCTCAGTTTTTCTGTCCAATTTTAAGGTTAAGTGAAATATTAGGTATGAATCCCAGTTATCGGTAGATACCCCTAACTGTTTAAGTGATCTCAAATGTTCAAAAACTTCATCTGATAGTTGCCTCAAGGCTGCTGATGATTCCTGAGAGATTGCTGGAATTCCATTTAGAGATTTCAAGTGGTTATGTATCAACATTCTTTTATTGTTGAGTCTTTGGCATATAATATCCCAAGCTGTTTTATAGTTTTCTGAAGTTACATCAATTTTCGCGATAAGACGCTTAACGCTGTCGTCCAAATGAGTTTTTAAGTCGTAGAATTTTTCTGCTTCTCCTATACCTGGATGATTATGAACCAAGTCTACAAAAAGATCGCGGAACTCAAGCCAAGACTGATATCCACCCTTGAACATAGGCAATTTTATATTCGGTAATTTAATTGAAGAATTTCCCCATTGTTGTTGCTAAACTGAACCCACTGAGCCCACCGGCGCAACAGCAGATATATTTTCTTTGTTCAAACCATGCTGAAAATCAGACAAAATACCTTTCGCCACGGAGATCGTTTTATAAAATGTATTCTCAAAAGATTCGCGTTCTGCTTCTTGCTCGACGCAATCCTCCTTACAAATCATTTCAATTTCATTTTGAATATTTTCAAATTAATCTAATAAATTGTTTTCATTTTCTAATCGCGTTTCGATTTCTATTAATTGTTTTTTATCTGGCAATTCATTAGGTAGTTATTGTTTTATCAGAGACTCAGCTGAATTAATGAAATTCTGAAATAGAGTTGATTTTCTTTTAACTATAGAGCGTTGTTTTTTGAGCGCTTGCAAATCTCCCATGACGAATTTAGAACAAAACTACACTGCCCCTGAACAAGCTGAACGAGTGAAAAGGAATCACACAAAAGGTAATAAAGAAAATGGTATGGATACGCTCACCAAATTTGTCCCTTCTTGCAGTTGTTTATTTTCACCCTTACGCCGCCAATGCTGAGCAGTTGAGCCACCTGTTGCCTTATGTTTGGAAGAATGTATCGTCTCGGACTGAAGCTGGAGTTCCAACGTTGTCGCCAGAAACCAGCCTAATACCACTTCAGTGAGGGATGCTTCGATTTGAATAAAAAAATGCACTGATTTTATATTAAAGTAATGCGGCTCGATGGACCAATGTTTTAGAGTTTTTGTGGACTGTATAAGGATAGGATTATATGATACACGATTTTTGTTTCAAAGATGCCTTTGTTAGAGTTATTTACAATGTTTAATATGTAAGACGAAACACAACGTGAATCATTGACTGTTTAGGTAAGAATGTTCGTTATTCCCGATTCCAGGGTGACTAGAGCTCAGTGCGGAGGGGGCGAGCCATAGAGAAATTAATTACCATTACATCAAAATAATGTATAATATTTTTCATGTACATATTATTATTCATTCAAATAAAATTCTAGTCGATGATTTGCCAGGAATATACGATCATATATAAGTTTCGGGATTTTTTCTGGAATTTTCGTAAATTTACGGGAATTTTCGGGAATTCTCGAGCCTTTGGTCGGGATTTTTCTCCACTTGGCCTTGGCAACCCTGTATGTCATATGTCAAATTTTATATTTTTGACAATAGATAGTAGATAGAAGATAGTGACAATTGCTGTGATTCCCAAAATTTCCACTTCATAACTCTCTACTGTAGTGGTGATTATTTGTTTTTACGATGGTTTTATGGTTTACCACAATAAATATTGCGTGCCCACAGACCACATACCATTACTGCCTGTCGCGCTATGGAAAATAGCATGCTGACTCGGAAGGAAATTACAAAAGATTCAGTGTGACAGACTCTTGAGACGATCTTCGAAGTATAAGCATCGAAACATCGACCCTCCAGATTTCGAAGTTCCTTTCATCACCTACTAACAAGTAAGTGGATAAAGTATCTCACTTGAATCATTTATAATCATAAATTAAGTAATTAGTATAAATCGAATATAATTTGAAATATCTACAAATTTTAGACGCCATCTTAGCGTCACTCACGTGCTAGTTAAGTATTCGGAACTGGAAATTAACTTTTTAAAAAACACAAGTTTGGAAAACTGAGCAGACATACAGCTTGGTGTCTCTATGTGAACTGATTTATTTTCATCATTCAAATACATCCGAAAGAAGCACACCTGCTTATCTTAAAAGTAACATTCAGCAGTTTATACATTCTGCACTACAAATAAACAGATATGATTCATCTTAATAAGCATTATCGTTCCTATAACTCCTCCATCCCTAGAGAGAAAATCGTGGGGTGAGCACAGGATTTTGGATCATCGAGGTTTCTTGAGAGTTCAATGGTTCCTCTGATGATTTTTTAAAATATCTTTTAAAGTACACATGATACAAAGCATATAGTACAGATACAATAATTAATATATAGATTAATACAGTCCAAACACTTATTCTATGAGTAAGTACTGGAAAGTCTGAAATAGAGTCAACTTTTTGATTTTGTATTTCTAAAGCACTTTGAACATTTTTTATATCTCTAAATTAATAGAATCAATTTTCAAAGGTTTCAACTTAATTTGAGGGTCAATATTCGGGTATTTTCCTATTTCTAAATTAGGAAGTTCAACAAATTTGAGTCTTTCATTGAAGTCATGATAACTTCGTAAGATAATGTCTTCAATTATCACTTCACATTTTGAATTGAGCTCTAAAACAATTGTTCCGTGAAGTAAAATATTGTCTTTATTCGTACCACATTTCTGGATAGCCACAATATTTCTGGGTGTTGAAATAATCCAATTATTTTTCTCCATTTTTTGGATTTTGACGTTTTCGATCTTGACTGGGATCTGCTGACAATTCGTAATGTTCCTGACGAGTTTCAACAGTTGAATTTCACAGGGAAGTCCTTGTTCTCGTAGTTTCATGGGATTGGTCTCATGGCAAATATATTCTTCAGAAGTAATCTCTTGACATTTCGTTTCGAGAAACATATAATTTTCTTCATTAAGGATAAGGTATTTTGATTGAGGTGAGATGATTTTGAAGGATTCCTCTGTAGGTATTGGTAAGGAATATAGGTGGAAGTAATTATAACTTTCATTTTCCACAATTGGTATTTCTATGATAAAAATTATTTTATTTCCCTTACTATAACTTTTGATTTCCATTATTTTTTCAAAAAGAAGAATGTTCTCAACTTTTGGTTCGAATGGTATTTTATTATTATTTGTTAATTGACTAACAATTATTTTTAATTCTTGCAAAATTTCATTTGGTTCGGCAATGGAATTATGAAAGGTATTTAGTTTCGAAAAAGTAATTGCGATTTTGATTCTTTCTAAAATATCGTAAATTACTTGAAAAGCTGTGGTCATCTGAGAAATCATTAGTTGAATGAGAAAATATTCATAATTTTAAATTTCATTTTTATATTTATGATTTTTTTATATATAAAATATTATGTGCCATAGTTCTTGTAGTATTTTGAAATCTTTCAATAGATTTTTGAAGAAGGGTGATTTGATCTTTCACAATGGTTTTTAATTTCAATTGATTTTCAGATAATGTCATAATAGCTTTATCATATTTTTCAGCGTCATTCTGGTCTAAATTTCCTGTTAAGGATTTGATAATGGTTCCTAATCCATCAATTAAACCACGTTTTATTCTTTTATCATTTAAAGGGTTCAGTTGATTAATTTGAGAATATATTTTTCGTTCAATTGTTTCAATTAATTCATATGAATTATAGAATTCTTTTTTATAGTCGGCTTTAGTAGTATTTAATATAAAAGTATCTTTCAATGTAGTAAATTGTTTTTGAAGTACATGAAATTCTTCAATTATGTGATTGATGTCAAATATCTGGATAAATGACCAGTGGTCAATCTTATTTTGGGCATTTCCAATTTTGAAAGGTAGGAGACCAGGGTTGTCTTCTATGTGGTGGAATCTTGGTTGGATTAATTTTCCGTTGGTGCAGCTGATAAGCCTGCAACAAGAGGGGGTTTCCTTAGTTCTTTAATATGAATAATTTCTTTCTTATTTTTATTCTTTTTATTAGTTATTTCAACTTTGTTTCTTTCTAATATTTCAGTTATCTCATAAGGGCCTATGAATTTATTATTCTTTTTATTACGTTTTTGTGGGTTTTGTTTAAACACTGTTTGACCTAATTTAAATTCAGAGTTTGTATCACCTTGTATATTAGTTTTCTTTATAACTTTTTCCTTTTTTTCTTGTAAGACATCATGAACATTTTTATAGACATGATCAAGTTTTTTCTTATGATGTTCTGCATAGTCGGTAAAAAATGCATTTGGTAAGAATATTTCATTAGGATTTCTCGAGTTAGTATGTCCAAATGTTAATTCAAAAGGAGTATACGTAGTTGCACTATGTATGGAATTATTATATCCAATAATAGCGTAGTCCATAAGGTTTTCGTTTTCATTGGGGTACATTTCTTTTAGAATTCTAAGATGTTCAATAATACTTGAATGAAATCTTTCAGCAATGCTATTTGATTCATGATGAGTAGGGGTAGTGAAATAAATTTTTATTTTATGTAAATTCAGGATTTCTTTAACGGTTTCGTTATTGAATTCCGTTCCATTGTCAATAATTAATTTTTCAAGTATTCCAAATGAGGCAAAATATTTAATAAGAGCTGAACTGATATGTATTGCAGTTTTTCCAGTTATTTCGTATGCTTGAGCGAACTTCGTGAAAGAATCTACAATTGTTAAATATATTTTTTGGTTGTAAAAGAATAAATCAATAGTACAATTTGGAATGGTTTTGAGGCTGTTTCTGTTAATACTAATGGAGTATAAGGGAGTTTTCTAGAGTATTTAGCTCTTTGACAAGTTTCACATGAATTAATAAATTCAGTTATGGTGGTTTTCATATTTTTCCAATAATAATTTCGTTTTAAGGATTCTAAAGTTTCATTTATTCCTCTATGATTTGTTTTTCCTTCATGACAATTTTTTGTTAACATTATTTGTTCTTCTTCATCTGTTATAGTATTTACTAATTTAGTACATCTGATAAGTTTTTCAAATAGACTTTATTGAAAACTTGATATAAAAATTCGTTATGAAAATATATACAGTAGAGTTTCTTTGAAACGGTATATTCTTTCAGGAATTGAAAAACAGTATTTTCATCATACATTTTTGAAATAGGAATTTTTACTTTCATAATTTTATGATTTTCATAAGTTTCATGGCTTACTTCCAATTTATTATATGGATGTGGAAAAACTATTATTTGACTAACTTTATTATTTATTTCATCATAAATTTTGATTCCATCATTCGTAGTCTCATTGTTAGTAGTATGTTGTGTGGATTCATTCGATTCACTAGAACTTTCATTATCGATTGATGAACCAATCGATTTCTTTATGGGTTCATCTGCAGGTTTTATTACACTATCAGAAATAATATTAATCTTTGGATTTTTCTTTCTTTCTTTCAGGGGTTGTTTACTTGTAGAAGGTTGGAGTTCATCTTGAAGAGGATTTTCAGCAAGATTTCGTAAATATTCTAATGTTTCTTGATTTATTTCACCTGGATTATTAATAATTGATTCATTTTCCAAAGCATTTAAAGCATTTATTTTTACTCGTGATAATGCATCGGCATTCAGATTCAATGAACCTTTTTTATAAATTATATCATAATCAAATTCTTCTAATTTGAGACGCCATCTCATTAATTTTGAGTTAGGTTCTTTTAAATTAAATAACCAAACAAGGGGTCTATGATCTGTATAGATAGTGAATTTTCTGCCAAATAAATATGGTCTGAAATATTTACAAGCCCATACTATAGCAAGTAATTCTTTTTCTATAGTGCTGTATTTTTGTTCTGATTCATTCAGGGTTCGTGAAGCAAAAGCAATAGGTTTGTCTTAACCTACTGGACCTTGAGAAAGAACTGATCCTAGTGCGACATTTGAGGCATCAGTTGTTAAAACAAAAGATTTAGAAAAATCTGGATATTGAAGAATTGGGGCATTAATCAATAATTTTTTACAAATATTAAAGGTAGAAATAAATTCTTGAGTATGATTCACTTTAGCATTTTTTTCAAACAAAGTGTCATTGGTTTAGTAATTTTGCAAAGTCTTGTATGTATTTTCTATAGTATCCTAATAATCCTAAGAAACTTTTATTTCTTTTGAGTTTTGGAATAGGAAAATTCTTAATAGCTTGAATTTTATCAGGATTCGGTTTTACTCCTTCAGGTGTTATGATATGTCCTAAGTATGCTACTTCTTTTCTTAAAAATTCGGATTTATCAAGTTGAACTTTAAAATTCGCATTTCTTAGTCTTTCAAATACTTGTTTCAATTTTTCGATGTGTTCTTGAAGTGATGTGCTGAAAATAACAATATCATCTAGATATACCAAGCAAATTTCGTTTTGTAGGCCTCTAAGTACATTATCCATGACCCGTTGAAAGTGGAGGGGCATTTAGCCAAAAGGCATTCTTTTGAATTCATAATGTCCGTTCTGTATAGAGAATGCTGTTTTTTGAATATCATCCGGATTCATTTCGATTTGATGAAATCCATTAGCTAAATCAAGAGTACTAAAGTATTGACTTTTTCCGAGTTTATCTAAAGTTTCTGTAATATTTGGAAGGGGATATTTATCATTAATTGTCTTTTCATTCAATTTCCGGTAGTCAATTACTACACGCCATTTTTTCTTCCCAGAGGCATCAAGTTTTTTTGGAACAATCCATATGGGACTTGACCATGGAGAACTTGAATTTTGAATTATGCCTTGATTTAACATTTTTTGAATCTGGTCTTTCACTTCATTTTTGTGTATTTCTGGATATCGGTATGTTTTAGTATATATAGGGGATTCGTCAGTTAAGTTAATTTTGTGTTGAATTCTATTCGTGAACGTCAATGGAATTTTTTCATTATAAAAAATATCACGATATTCGAAACATAAGTTTTTTATTGCTTGTTTTTCTTCTTGATTACAGTGATTCAATCTAAGATTTTTCATATTTGATTTTTGAACAGAGTCCATGTATTCATCGATCTCTTCATTAGTTTCCATTTTTTCTATAAAATTAATATTTTGAATATTCAGAATTTAATTTTAACTGGTTTTGAATTATAATTTCTAATGGTAGTGATTGCAAAATAATTTTCAATATTTACTAAGGCTTTTGGGGATTCAACTAAATATTCGAATTGAATATAGTCTAATAATCCTATACCTTGTTTTTGATTAACCGGTATTTTAATAACTTGTTCTGTTCTAGCTGGAATTATCAATGTATGATTATTAATTGCATTTTTCTCTTGTTTCATATTTTTTTCGGTTTCATAAATTATAGGAATTTTAACGAAAGGAGTTGATATCGTTTTTTCACCAACATTTATGGAGGCTTGAAGTTGTCTGAGTAAATCTATACCAATCAATCCATCATATTTTTGACTGAATCTGAAAAGGTAAAATTTGTTTTCCCTGTACATTAAAATTTTTAAAAATTGGAATTACTATAATTTCATCATGATAGCTGATATTATGGGCAGTTGAATATGAAAGTCTTCTTTTGTAATAAATTTTTTATAAAATTTAAGCTAATTCTGGATTAATCAAACTACGAGTACTACCTGTATCAATAAGAAAATTGGCTTTTAATTCCGGGATAAATATATATGGAAGATTTGCTATAGAAAGATTAAGATTTATTATGTAGGATTGTCTTGAGAACTGTCCTGGAGAAAATTTACATTTGTATAATTTTCTGAAGAAGTACCGTCTTCTTCTGGTTCTTGTTCTGAGTAAATATTATTTTCATAATTTGGGTTTTCAAAATCAGAATAATTTGGTTCATATTGATATCCAACATCTTGTTCTGAATAATAAGAATCTTGTTCATAATAATTTTCAAAATTTTGATTTTCGTATGGATTTTCGAATTCATTTATATTTTGTGTAAATAATTCGGTACTAGTGAAATTTTTCTTGGGTTGTATTCTTGTGTTACTGGATGAAGTATCCATTGGTTCTGGTTTATAGGGTTTCTGAACATTTTGAAAATTTCTGTTTTGATTTGGAAATTGTTGTTGACTTCGAACTATTTGATTCGTGTTTTGTTGGAAAAATGGAGGTCTTTGAGTAGGAAATCTATTATTTGGTTGCCATTGATGTGGTTGTTGCACAAATGGTCTTTGTTGATTTTGTATAAATGGTTTGGGGTAATTATTTCGAGAAAAGTTTAAAGGTCTCATTTGTTGATTTTGGAAATGTGGTCTCAAGTTTTGTTGCTGAAACTGTGGTTGTAAAGGTCTTTGAAAATTTTGATTTATTTTTGGATTTGGTGGGTTTTGAGTAGATTTGAAAGAATTTTGGAATTGTAGACTGTTACTCCTATTTTGGCTATAAAGAAAATTTTCTTCTTCTATCAAAAGTGACATAGCTTTTTCAAGAGAATCTGGATCTCTTAAACGAATATTGTTCTGAATTTGATTGGGTATTCCTCTAATGAAAGTTTTCAATGCCAAATCGTTATAATTTTTGAGTTGAACTACTTTCTCTTCTGCTGATAAGGGTAAAGAATTTAATTTCGTAATAATCAAACTCCGTGCATCTTGACATCGCATGCCAAAATTATGTGGGGTTTCATTTTTATGGGGACGCAAAATAATTAGATCTTGCACTAAACAGTCAATATTTCTCTGATCACCAAAACTTAAATATATTGCAGCTTTTATATCATTCCATTTATTCAATTCAATTCTCTAACCAATAAGAGCTAAAGCCCTACCTACTAATTTTCCCATGATTGCTCGTAATATAAATTGATTAAGAGAATCATTATTTAGATCACTAAATTGAATTATCAAACTTTCACAATTTGTAATAAAAATACTCAAAGTTTGGGGATTTCCATCAAAATTTGGAATAGTATCGACATATAGTCTGAGTAATTGATAATTTACTGGTTGAGCCATTGTTTCAACTATATCTTCAGTAGAAATTGATTCAAATAAATTTGACAAATTTTCTATATCGATTTCTGTCATAAATCAATAATTAATCAATTTTTATTTCTATTCTATGATTATATATATACCTTTGTAGGAATGAAATTTACAATTAAAATTCGAAATAGAAAAGGAAAGAAAGGAATGTTTCTCTTACAGTAGAGTGATGATTGCTTTCATCTTTTTCTTTCTTCTGTTTGTTCCTTAAGCTACTGCCAATAAGATTTGGGCGATGCTTTCCCTCGTCTCTGGACTTCCTATGGCTAGGCTGGCTTTGACAATGTGGTTCTCCACCAGTTTTTCGAAACTTCGGCGAAGTGGGTCCTCTGCTTCGAATGTGTTGAATTTGGCGATGTAGTCCTCGTCCAACACTGCTTTCCACTTGGTTTTCTTCGAGTCTTTCGGCTCCGAACACACTTTTTCAGAGTTTGTCAATAAACTGTCGATACAGACCGATTTCGCGATTTTTGTCGAATCGTTTGACAAATCCTACGACTGCGCCAGTTAAGTATTCGGAACTGGAAATTAACTTTTTTAAAAACACAAGTTTGGAAAACTGAGCAAACATACAGCTTGGTGTCTCTATGTGAACTGATTTATTTTCATCATTCAAATACATCGGAAAGAAGCACACCTGCTTATCTTAAAAGTAACATTCAGCAGTTTATACATTTTGCGCTACAAATAAACAGATATGATTCATCTTAATAAGCATTATCGTTCCTATAACTTGCTACTCAAATAATTGAATATATTCCTCACTTGTCGTAATAGGAGGATTGTGACAAACGGTCCAAACTAAGGGTAAAAATAGGGGATAAAACCCGGTAAACCCGGGGGTAGTTCAAATCAAGATATCATTTCAACATACAAAAAATTTATTAAAGAATCACCTATCAGACAAGCGGTGAGCAACCTGCTTGAGTTTGCACGTATTCAAGATTTCAATCCACAAATATGCAATAGTATAATATCAGAAATAGATGTTAATGATGAGTTTATAACAGAATTTAATGATTCAGTAGAAGAAGGATATTTCCTTAACAAAGAGAATGATATGATGATTAAACATTCAAAAAAAAATAAACATAGTTTCAGATTTAGTTATACAAAAAGCAAAAAGTCAAACAGAAGGAAAAATACCTAAACTTTCTAGTGAAGAGAAAAACATTAAAAGCCAAAAAACAGATTTAGAAACAAACAAAGATTCTTTCGAGAAAATGGAAGTGAAGGATAGTCAAGTAATGGCTGGCCCAACATTCAACATTAATATTGATTATAAATATGAAATAAACGATTTTGGACCATATAATATATATGTCGAGTCAGAAGATAGTAATATAGGATATTTATCAAATTTAGCGGTAGGGAAGCTTTTTCATCAGTCGGTTTGTTATAATCCAGACAAAATAGAAAGAAGGGGAAAAACAGACTAATGCTAAATTTCAAAAAAGAGAAGAAGCAAACAAATTAATTGAAGATAAAATATTTCTCAATTTACACAAGCTTAAAGCATCTACCCCAATTAACTTGATGACATCCAAAGTTATTGTCAAAGATATTGATTTAAACTTCACTGAAGAAGAATTAAAAGACAACATAAAAACATTAAACAAAATAACAAAGTAATCCACGTTAGAAGACTAAAAAAAATATATACAAATAATGATGGAACAACTAATTTTAAAGATATACCGGTTATTCTTATTACGCTTCGAGGCAAAAAACCTCCATCTAAAGTATACATAAATTCTTGCGCGTTTGAAACTTACACTTATAACTCTCCGGTAATCCAATGTCATAATTGCCTAAGATATTGCCACACCAAGGCTCAATGCAAAGGCAAACCCAGATGCCTCAGATGTGCGGAAAATCATGAAAAAGAAACCTGCACCAAAGAGCAAATATCTTGTTTATATTGTAATGGAGACCACTTAACGAATGAACCAGAAACAAATTTCAAAAATCGAATATGTCCTGAATTCATTCGACAAAAAAGGATAAAAGAAATTATAGGGGGAAAGAAATCTAACATTTTATGAAGCATCTCAGTTAATTCCATCATAACAATAATAAAAATCAATCAAATAATCATCACAATTTCAACGTTATTGATTTTTCTGTACTACCTGAAATCAACAATTCATATATCGATAATCAGTCACCAATATCAAGAAAAAGCCCAATAAATTCTCAAACATACAATAAAATTACCAGAAATTTCAACTCAATTCGCAGTTCAGATAACTTGAAAAATAAAAACAGAACACTGAATATTTAAAAGAGGGTATGAAGATGAGCATAAACAATGTTTGATTCAACAGGATGGTCACAATAGAGAACAATCAATAAGTACTCCTATATATAAATTTTCTCTTGGAAACTCTACATCACCCAGTAAACACAAATTGATCTCAGAGATGTTAGAGGAACTCACATCCACGTTTCACATCACACCTGCGAGTCAAATTGCGACTCATATTGCCATCTCCAGAACTTCTATTTCGGGCCCTATTGGTAATTTTCTACTTCACATTCTGATGACAAAAGGAACTCGAAGTTACCTGAACGCGACTCCCTATTTTACATCACATTTTGAGACATTAAGGTAATATTGTAATCACAATGTGAAGTTGCGAAAACCATCCACCATTTCTGAACAAGAGTTACTTTTCAACTCTTTGAATGTGTCATATTCTGATGTCAGGGAAGCCCTGAGAGAATTATATTGTGCTTCCCAAGAATGTTACATCCACCTTTAATTTTGATGTATATATTGCAATCACATGTAGATCGATGAAGATATTCAATGAGAAGACTAATAGACCTCCAATTTCTGTCACATAGACCAAACAGAGGTTTCACAAGGATGATCAATTTTACTTGAAAGTGAATCATATTACATCTCACTAGGGATTTATAAAAATTTCTGATATCATAAAAACAAAGAGCAAGGAAAGGATATTTTTTTATTTTTGGAAAATATGAGCTATTCAGGCCTTTTTTTTTTTCTAATGAGAAGCTTTATGAATGCTCTATTCAGAAATTTTGAGCTTCAACAATATAAAATGTCAAAGTTTACATGTTCAGATAACTTTCTTCATACTCATTGAAGTATCACCTTGAAATATTTGAATAGAAAATTATTTTAATCAAAACTGAGCATCAGCATGTTGGGCTCTATTTCAAGATGATATTTCATTGTGATTGAAATAAAAAGTGATGTGAACAATGAAAAAATGTAAACGTCAACATATTACATAAACATTTTTAAAACGGGGGCACAAAATTTCAGAATAGAGCACTCAAATCGCTCCTAAATAACCTATAATTTTCTGATTGATAAAAATTATAATCCGTCCACATTGATCTGCTAATTTTTGTTAAGCTAGCAGAACATGTTATATTAAAAAATATATGCGAGCACAAAATTTCGGAATAGAGCATTTAAATCTCTAATTAGCTTATAATTTTCCAGTAATAAAAAGCAAGTTCTGCTCACCTTGCTTTGCTAGCTTTCTGGAGACATATTCTGTAGTGGGTTTCAATAGAGATTTCAGTAATAATAAGATGGTATGAAAAAAAAACAAAATATAACTAGATAAAATTTACTTAAAACTTAAAAATAAATAAAAATTCCGGGAATAAATTAAAAATAATTTTCAAATAAAAAATACTAATACAATTTTAGGGCGCCAACGGTGTTTCTCTTTCTTTCCTTTGCTTGGCATGGCGAAGCCAATCTCTCGATAGTATTTCGAACTCCTTCAATGTTGTGGTATATTGCCCAGAAATTGCTTCTGAAAATTAATGAAGAAGATTGAATATGATTTCGTTTTTGTTGGTTCTTCAGCTTCACTTGAACTTCAGATAAATTAAACTAGAGCAGGTTATACAATATACCTCAAAACAAACAAATGCCGATTCTGGTCTGTAGAAGAGATGAAAATATTGGCTCAATGCTCTGTAATTGAATAAGCTAAAGAAATGCTGAAAAAAATTTCTTGTGGCTATTTGTTTATCACCACTAAATAATGATTCTGGATTTTCAATGAATTATATGTTTGGTTTATGAGAACAAACACATGATTCCTAAAAAAACCTGAGTTAAAATAATTTCTAAAAAAGAATAGAATGAGATAGCCTAATACGATTGATCTAAAAGTTTGTGTATTTGTTACCCCATCACACTACAACCAATCCACGAATCGACTCAAATTTGGCATGTTTTTGTGAAGGAGTAACATTTGTGGTAGTTTTATCACACAACTTCAAACCTATAGGAGTGAAATACCGTTGCGTGCGAAGACCCAGGTATTAGCTATTAACATATAAATTTCATAAAGAGGCATTTGAGAATATTTGAAAAGAATGCTCCATTCAAAATTCTACTAAAAATGTCTAGAGTTTTTTCAATTTATACTAAGCTTCTTCTGATCATAGAAGGCCATAAAGGGGCGATTAATGTTTTTTTTAACAATAAGATATATGTATTTTGATAAGTGCGTATTTGGAAAAGAGAAAAAAATTCAATAGTTCAAAAGATGTGGAAATACTTGGGTGTAGCTTATCAAATTGCAACACAAGTATATTTTCATGAATATATTTTTTTTTTAATTTATTTATACAAGTTGTATAGCTAGTTGTATTTCATTATCTGGTCATATAATTTTGTGGAACAATGCGTTCACTATGACATATTTAAAATTTAAAGGAAATTATTTGTGCATAAGAAATGGGCATGGCTGTTGAGCTCATATAAGGTTATTGGAGTGAGTATTCACCCTATATGGATTAAAATGTATCAAAAATTCACCAAAACTCAAATCAAGCAATGGTTACAAAGTATTCTTGAAATTAATTGAGATCAGAACCCTACCCACTGCCCACCCCTCATAAAAAAATGGCTTCGAATAAATTTACCAAATTTTTGGTATATATTTGATTTCATGGAAAAACACAGCAAATTTCGTATTTTAATGTAAAAATGTTTTTTTTCACTTACTGTGCCTAGCAGTGCTAAAAAACTAATAGCAACTAACATATTTAGCAAATATAGCACCAAATAACTGTAACTCAGAATATAGAGTGTATTTTAGAAAGTGCCCATTCAACAAGCTTTACGATATACCAAAACTAGAGCAACAGAAGCCATAGTTCATAAAAGTTGCCCTTTTCTTCAAAAAACATCCAATTCAACTTATACTTCCTAAAGTCATTTTATGACATTTTTTTTTGGAAAATACAGGTTATTGTTTTTTTAAAGATTATGAATGATTTCAAAACAGTTTCTTACCATACAAACACTGCACAATCATTAAGTCTTCAATTTTGTTATTGTGTTTGAATCCCTTCCAGTCATTGCAAGTGAATTTGTAAAGACTCTTGTCATAGCCCTTGAATGGAAATCTTTAGCAGATAGACCCCCAATTGAATGAAAGTATATTCTGTCTGAAAAAAAAACTTCATTGGAAACTAAGTAACAATATATTCCTTTTTTATTTTCACAAAAAAATAAACTAGTAACAATAACCCAATGCATATGTTATGAACCACTGGAGAAAGCCATCATTATGTATCTAAACAATTTTTCAAAAACCTAATAATAATTAATAATTTCAAGCTCAAGTTATACATGACTAACTGTATAAAATGAAAACTTATTCCCTGAATAGCTTCTTGCAAGTTCATGAATGAATTGTTAAGGACCTGTCTAATAGTCTTCCTGAATCTGTCCTATATCATAAATTCAATTTACATTCGTGTTTCAAACAAATTGTATCTCATTTTGGTTTAAAACTATCTAAAGATTATTTAAAAATAAGACTGATTATCTTTATGGGAAAGCATTCGTGAGAAAGTGAAAGATCGTTTTTTAGAATCAACTGATATACAAAAATAGTAGCTTGTAGATACATGCCATCAAGATGAAAAACTCACCAGTTTTTTTTCTGATCATCAGCATGCAGTTGTTCGTCAAATTCTTTCATTGATTCTATTGACTGGAAGGGAAAATGATTTCTAAATTAATTGTGGAGTGGCTCCATAGAGAAACTAAAAATAAAGAGAGTTGTCAAACCTGCAGAAAAAGTTGGCACCACGTTTAGACAGTGGCGACATATCTCGCAACTGGCCGAACTAATTTAGTACATTTGGTAAAACAGATTTCTCTTCAGTTACCGATTGAGATAAGGCGGGTTTTTTAAATGTATTACTTCAATATGGTTGATATTGTATATATTTTATAAGTGATCGATTTGATTTCCTGTATTTCATATGAATGGTTGTATCATATGAAATACAGGAATGGCAAATCGGTCACTAATAAAATATATACAGTAATCGATTCGTAGAATGTTAGTTAGTGGTTAAAATAAAGTTTCAAAATAAATATTTGTTTCATGATATCAAGGAACAAAATTAAAGTTCTTATAAAATAAGAATAATAAGTTAAACACCATAAAAACACATTTTATTTGATCTAAGACAAAACAATAATAAAACTCTGAAAAACAACAAAATTAAAAATATTCTTCAGTCATCATTAAATCAACCAAAATGAAAACAAATTACATTTACAACATACCTTCAATAATTTTGTTAATTTATTAGCACAAAGAATAACGAGTAGGTATAACAAATACTCCAGTTTGATGATAATCATTAAGTAGACCAGGTACTTCGTACTTCCTCAAATGGTGATAGGAAATGGAAACTGTTGGATGGAAATAAGTACCAATTTGTGGAAAAAATTCTGCAACTGATGGATGGAAATAAGTATCAGTTTGTGAAAAGCAGCTTATATTTTACCTTGTAAAAGAATATTTCCAGGAATTTCAGCGTCAACTCGAATAACAAAACATTCTATTTTCGACGTTGGGTTCCGAATTCAAGTCCATAGTATAATTTCTATCATTAATTTTTCGATGACAATAACAGTAGAATTATTCTGAAATTATTACGTGGTTTGCCATTTTCTGACAAACGTCGAAATTGGAAAATTATCATGTCTTCATTCGTCTGTCGATTGCGGGCAGCGCCTCCATGCGCGACTGGCCGTACCAAAAACTTGGTAGTCAAGATCGCCAATGTTTCAAACAGTCTCTTTATTTTTAATTTGTCTATGAGTGGCTCATTCCTTCCTCGTTGATTTTTCATAGAGTCAATCTTAACCCTAGATAGGCCCGATGCTAAATTTACATTGCAATGTTTTGAAGCTAACATAATTTCGGCGGCACATGTAATGTTTTGTGTATATGATAGAAGAACCAACACAAAACATCTCTTGCACAGTGCCGTGCCGTTTTAAGGGGTTCAAAACAGTATTTTTAATACACTTCAATTGAGGGTTCACTTGTGTACAAGAGTATGTTTGTTATCAATGTAAAAAAAAAACTTTCACATGTCCGATTTACTTGAAATTTGTCATGCAAGCAAAAAGGATTCCATGGAAATACAATTTGGTATTTCTATATGATGAAAATTCGGAATTAAAAACAAAATCTATCATTTATGCTCCGATTCAACACTAAAGGTATTCTCTAAATCACCTATAACAAATTTCATGACAAAATTCAAAATGACGGCTGCAATTTTATTGTTGTCTGATTTAGACTAAAAATCGTCATCTAAGTATTTTATGAGTCGCGGATTAAAAACTTATCATGGAAATTAAAAATGGCGGCTGAGATTTCTTTCATTACAAGCTTTTATTTAACTCCACATTTGTATGTATGTTTAGTTCAAATCTTGTAAGTGAATTTCAATCCACTTCTTGTTGTCCAATTTTTTTACGCTATTCATATTTTGCAATAGTAAAGCTGCAAGCTTTTCCATGGCATTATTTTCTTGAACGTTATTGTTCTCGAAAAATCTATTATTTCTACGATCCATATTATTCCTAGGAATTTAATCACTCTATGACTAACACTGTCTAAATGTGAACAAGTTGTACTTCAATTTGCTCCTAGTTTTCAGTATAATTAAGTGGTTCAAACTCGAACAGTATAGTTGAAATTGATAATATTTTATACAGATTTAATTATTCTACAACCTGCTATAAAGTGAATGTGAAAATATAATTGATTTTGGGTGCAAATCACATAAAACATAAGTGCAAGTGGAATAAAGAAGCGCAAAAACACTACCAAATAAAAACGAACCAAATTAAAAACTATAGCAACAAAAAACCTGGAGCTGATAAGAAAAGTCCACCTGAATTTATTGTGACCAGTGGCGCACCAATAATTTCTATAATTATTTTAAACATGAATAAAGGAATGTGTACTCAATGTAAAAATGAATATGACATTAATCAATTATTTGTGTGTGATGGTTGTAATAAATTATTATGCACTGCTAATGATTGTGGAAACCTCACAGGTTCAGAAATCAAATGCTTACAGCTCAAAACCAAGAGAAAATTAAAATTTCTATGTAGCAACTGTGAAACGGGACTGTGGAAAGTCCCATCTTTAATAAATCAAATTAATGAACTAAAGGAAAATTTTGAAAAGTTTGTTAATGACTCAAAAACTGTCACATTAAACAACAGATCAGATTCGTCTAACAATTTGGAAAATAACTAGGAACTCTCTCAAGACCTGATAGCAGAGATGCTAGAAAGACAAAGAAGAGAATGTAACATTCTGATAACAAATATCCAGGAATCTAATGGATCAACATTCGAAAAACGCAAAGATGATTATTTTAAATCCGTGTCCAATATTCTTGTGAATTATAATTAGACATTTCCGATATAAAAGTATTTGGAGTTGGAAAAATTGAACCCAACAAAAACCGACTTATCAAAATCATCTTGAGGAATCGTGAGGATGCTATTACTGTTTTGAAAAATAAAACAAGGAGAATACCAGGTATAGTCATTTTTGCCGACCAAACTAAAAATCAAAGGGAATACTTCCTGTCTGTTAAAAAAAAAATTGGAAGAACTACAAGCCAATGGTGACCACTCAAAAACGATCAAGTTTGTTAACAACACACCCACTATTGTTAATAAATTACAAACCACCCAAAAAAACAATTAGGAAATCCTAATATACCACTCAATTGTGATATTATATATGGTAACATACAAAGTTTTTTGGCAAATAAAGACGAAGCAATAATGAACATTTTGTGTTACAATCCTGCAGTGATTTTATTTAGCGAAAGTCGAACCACTTCTGAAATTGAAGACAATGAAATATGTTTTAATAACTACACCACCATAAGATGTGATTCGATATCAAGACATACAGGAGGGGTACTTCTGTATGTTAGATCTGATATTGACTACTCAGTATACAAAACTTATATCATTGAAGGAAACTATTGGTGCAAAGTTGTAAAAATTAAATACAAAAACACTAAATTAGTAATAGGATCTTTATACCATTCACCAAATGCAAGTCATTCTGTATTCATTGATGATTTTGAAGATATTTGTAATGATGTGTTTGGCAACAATTTGAAATGTATTATAGCTGGTGATTTTAATATTAATTGGAATAACAATGATTTTTATAGTAACCGAATGAAAAATGCACTAAATATGTTGGGAATAACTCAAAATATAAGTGAATCTACCAGGTGTACCATACATAGCAGCACAATTGTGGACTACGTTCTCAGCAACTTTGAAATTTTCACTAAAGTCCACGTCACTCCCAAATTAACAGATCATTCACTTATTTCTGTAAATATCTTCAATATTAATAAATATATGAGTCTTGATGTGGTTAAGAAATTCAGAAATCTTAGTCCAGTTTATATGGAAAAAATCAGTCTAGATTTGATATCATGTAACTTTTTGCTGAACTGCGTCGATGTTGATATACTATATGATAATTTTCAAACCAAGTGTGAATCCGTAGTAAACAATGTTGCACCAATTAAAACTTTCATTCATAAGTCAAACAGTCTGCCATGGTATGATTATGAACTGAAAAATAAAAGCCTCAATAGAGATAGAGCATATTTAGCATTCAGAAATAATAAAACCGAAGAAAACTGGCATAATTTCAAAACTATACGCAACGAATTTGTAAACATGCTTAAATATAAGAAACAGCACTACTTTTATGAAAAAATGGATTTAAATAGAAATAATTCCAACGTTTGTTTGAAGGTTGTAGACGATGTAGTAACTTGATTACTATTGTTTCGGACGTCCATCGTCTTAATGTATTTAAAAGGTTTTCACGACGTTTCGAATGCTTGTTTCTGCAATCGTCTTCAGGTGAATACTGACAAGTTTAGGTGCTACTTATCAATTTATATGACTGTCGGCGCAATGATGCGTGCAATTCCGCCATATGCAGCGGTTTGTGTAATTTCGCGCGGTGTGGTGGTGCGTGAAGTTTCGCGCCTCTGCAGCCCGCCAGAAAGAGCAATCAGGGGTTTCCATACGTTCTTGATCTCAACGCTTGGTTGACTAAAGGCGTTATTGGCTTCGATGTAGGCGGCCTCTTTGAACTTTCGTTTGAACCAATGCTCCTCTCTATGTAGAACACTTGCATCGTCCCATAGAACTCGATGGTTCAGCGATTCCCGATTTTGATGTTTCTCCACGTTGAGTCCATTTCTTGTGCTCATCCAATCTTACCGATAACGGTCTCTTTGTCTCTCCAATGTAGGAATCTCCGCATTCACATGGAACTTCATAAATGCAATTCTTACTGATTTCATTTTTGTTGTCAGGTTTGGTCTTGGTCAGGAAACTCCGTAAAGTACTGCCGGATTGGAAGCAGCTCTTGATGTTGAACTTGTTTCCGATCTTTCTGATCTTCTCGGAGACACCTCTGAGGTACGGAAGGCAGATCACTGTGCATTGTTGTTGCTCTTCAGATGTCTTCGTTCTCCGGAGTTGTTTCAATACTTCTTCTAGGAGTTTCTTGGGATATCCATTCCGGTGGAGGTCCTCTTTGATGTGGTTTAATTCGGCATCTAGTGACTCCACGTCGTTGCATATGTGCGTGCTCTCTCTACCAATGTTCTCACAATCCCTCTCTTCGTCGAACTCGGATGGTTGGAGCTGTAACTGAGGTACTGCCCCGTATGTGTCTTCTTTCTGTAGACGGAGGTGCGGATTTCATTGCCTATTCTCTCAACGTTCACATCGAGGAAGGGTAAGGCACTGTTGGTTTCCATTTCCATCGTGAATTGGATCGAATCCCTGATTCTGTTAATTCTTGAGAAGAAATCCTGGAGATGTTTCCACACAGGGAACTATAAACTCTTGAAGAAGGATCCGACACTCACTATAGAAAGGAAGATCTACAACACTCTGAGGAAATTCAAACACTTCATTCCCAGACAACGAACGATCACATCTAACGCCACACTACAGCAAACCACCGCATCTCTACGGGCTTCCGAAAATCCACAAACTAGACATGCCACTGAGACCGATCACTAGCTCACGGAACTCACCAACCTACAAGTTATCGAAATACCTCCTACCGATACTACAACCCTTACAAGGAAATAGCAGTTCATGCGTCAAGAATTCCAAGCACTTCGTTGACACCATCACAGATGTTGCACTTGGACCAGAAGATCGTTTCATCAGCTTCGACGTGGAGAGCCTTTACACCAATGTCCCTATAGAGGAATCTCTCAGTATCATCAAAAGGAAACTCGAAGAGGATGACCAGCTGCACGAGAAGACTAACCTTCCCACCCACGCAATATTGGAATTACTGCAGTGCTGCCTACAGAACTCATATTTCCAGGAAAAGGACCGATTCTTCTCTCAAGTCGACGGACTCCCGATGGGATCTTCCCTTTCTCCAATCATCGCCAACATATACATGGAGTGGTTCGAGGAATTGGCTATACGGGCGGCAGAATACAAACCAAAGCTGTGGTTGAGGTACGTGGATGACACCTTCATTATATGGAATCACGGAGACAAACATCTCCAGGATTTCTTCTCAAGAATTAACAGAATCAGGGATTCGATCAAATTCACGATGGAAATGGAAACCAACAGTGCCTTACCCTTCCTCGATGTGAACGTTGAGAGAATAGGCAATGAAATCCGCACTTCCTTCCGTCTACAGAAAGAAGACACATATGGGGCAGTACCTCAGTTACAGCTCCAACCATCCGAGTTCGACGAAGAGAGGGATTGTGAGAACATTGGTAGAGAGAGCGACGCACATATGCAACGACGTGGAGTCACTAGATGCCGAATTAAACCACATCAGAGAGGTCCTCCACCGGAATGGATATCTGATGGAATCTTAACAGCAGCAATGGTTATTTAAGTAGAAGATAAACTTTTATAATGAAATAAATAAAGTACTGTGACAAGTTTTATATCTGTCTTAAACATATCATATATACATAACTACCGAAAACAATAATCTACTATCTAGATATGAAAATATAAATTCTGCTTTCCAACACTCCCACTAGAATTCATATTTTCCGGTCTTCAAATCTTAGTCCCATTTTTTCGGCACAATAAACATGTTTTCCTTGAAAAACTGGTTTTGTGAGCACATCTGCAACCATTTCATCTGTACTGATTGATTTGAGGGATATATTATTCATCTCAACATTTTCCCGTATGAAATGATGGCGTAGGTCGATATGCTTGGTTCTTCCATGGTACGCATCATTTTTAGACATTGCAATTGCACTCCGATTATCACAAAAAATAACAGGAATATCAGTATCTAGTTCGATTCAACCATGAAATTTTGTAACCAAAGAACCTCTTGACAACTTGCTGCTAGAGCCATATATTCTGCTTCAGCAGTTGATAAAGCCACTGTTGGCTGTTTTTTACAATTCCATGTAATAGCACCACCCTGTAGAATGAAAACGAATCCTGACACTGATTTTCTTTCATCTATGTCACTTGCCCAGTCGGAATCGCAAAAACCAACTAAGTTTGCATTTTCATTATTCGAAAACTCAAGTTTTGTTCCTGTAGTTCCTCGTAAATACCTGAAGATTCTTTTACAGCATTCCAGTGACATTTACCTGGATTTTGTTAAATCTGCTGAGATAATTCACGGCAAAAGCTAAATCAGGTCTCGTGGCATTGGCTGCATAAAGAATGCTACCTATCGCTTCCTGATATGGCACGTTTTTCATTTCTTCTTTTCACAGTTATTTTGGGGACCCATTTCTTTCGACAACTTCTGGTTTGGATCGATGGGTGTTTTGATAGGATTACAATTTTGCATATTGAATCGATTCAAAATTTCTTCAATGTATCTCCTGGTCAATCCATAATTTTCCTTTTTTCTTGTCACAGGTTATCCTTATTCCCAAACAGAAATGAGCCTCATGTAAATCCTTCATTTTGAATTTCACCATCAGCTGCATCTTGACATCTTCTTTATGCTGCTTATTATTGGAAAAATAAGTAGATCATCCACATACACGGCAATAAATAGCAAATATGGACCAGCTATCTTGAAATAAATGCATGGGTCGACTTTAGATCTTATCAGACCAATTTCTTGAAGAACTGTATCTAATTTCTGATTCCATGCTCTGCTGGCTTGCTTCAGTCCATATATTGCCTTCTTCAATCGGCACACCTTTCTTTCTTCTCAGGAATAATGAATCCTTCTGGCTGGGTCACATAAATTTCCTCCTTCAAATCGCCTTGCAAAATGCACTGACAGCATCCATTTGATCAATGTCCATGTAAAATCTGACAGCAAGTGCGAATAGATACGAGCGATTAGTAACGATAACTGGTGAGAAAGTTTCTTCGAAATCTACACCTGGTTTTGTGCAAATCCTTTCACAACAAGTCTCGCTTTGTATCTCTATGTTACCGTTTGCATTTCGTTTTGTTTTGAAGACCCATTTGGTTCCTATGACCTTCCTGTTCTGAGGTAAATCTGATAATACCCACGTATTATTTTCTTCCAGTTGCCCCATTTCTATTTTCATTGCCTCTATCCAGAAATCTTTGTCATCCCTGTCCATAATTTCATCAATTGATGAAGGATCACCCTTTTCATGATGTTCCGCTTGATAGCACACAAAATTATCAAATTTTCTGGGTTGTGCTGTAGATCGACTTGAACGACAAGTTCAAGGTTTTCTTCATTATTCACTTGAATGTCACTTTGTGTAGAATTGCAATTCATCGGTTCGGATTCCTCGAAATGTGTTTCTTGAATTATATCTCCCTCTGTTTCGTTATTTTCATTCGTGAAAATTGGTGAAAATTCAGACGAAATTAACATAGGAACTGACTTTTCCTCTGACGTTTGGTTATCAAATTTATTTTCAAAAAAAATCACATCTCTCGATATCATTATTTGTTTCGTCTTCAAGTTGTATAAACGGTAACCTTTTATATTATCGGCATACCCCCGAAAATACATTCTTCACTTTTCGGATCCCATTTCCGTCTTTTTGTTTTGGGATATGAGCCATAGCTTTACATCCAAAATGCGAAGATGGTTCAGATTTGGTTTCTTTCTGGACCAAATTTCTTCAGAAGTGATGTTTCAGAGTATTTTGTAGGAGATCTGTTGATCAAATATACAGAGGTTGAAACTGCCTCGGCCCAAAATTCTTTTCCAGTCCTGAATCGGCTAGCATACACCTTGATTTTTCAACTATAGTTCTGTTGAATCTTTCGGCTATTCCATTTTGCTCTGGCGTATAAGTGACAGTTGTTTGGTGTTTTATACCAGATTTTCGGAGGAAATTTGCAAAAGATCGATTTTGTACTCAGTCCCATTATCAGTGCGAATCATCTTGATTTTCTTTCCACTTTCATTTTCTGCATAGCGTTTAAAATGTTCGAAAGATTCCAGCACTTGGTCTTTTGTTGCAAGAAAATAGACAAACACCTTACGGGAGAAGTCATCGATGAATGTTAAGAAATATCTTGATCCGCCAATTGATTTAACTTCCATGGGACCATATAAGTCAGAATGTACAAGCTCTAAAATTTCTGATGCTCTGTTCCCAGAATATTCAAAAGGAAGCCGGTGTTGCTTACCTTTTAAACAAGAAATGCATGTTTCATTGCTTGTATTTTCGAAATTTACACCATGTACAATACCGTTTTTAAGTAAAATCATACTGTCACTATTTAAATGTCCTAATCGTCTATGCCACGTAGTTCTGTCTATCACATTTCGCGAAGATGTAACAAGTGCAGTGTCTATCGGTGCACAATCAAGTTCATACATATTATTGCTCATAGTTCCGGTTGCAACCAAAAATCCGTTTAGGTAAAAAATTTCACAACCTTTCGCGTCAAAATACACTTTATGTCCGTTTTTAGTGATTTGACTAACACTCAATAAGTTTGTGGCAATGTCTGGTACGAACAAAACATCTTTCACAACCACTGTGTCTCTAGAACCATTTGCATTCACTTCTAATGTTATTATTACTGTCTTCAGTACAGGTATCCGTGCTTCATTGGCAATAACAATTTCGGATTTATTAAAAATTGATTTTCTAACCAATCTTCTCTTCTGGTCATGTGCGCTGTGGCCCCTGAATCAATGTACCATTTTTCATTATCAACATTGTTTCCCAAATGTCGAGAATGGAATGATTTCGTACACCTGATTGACATCTCACTTTTGAACCATCACATTCATAGGACTTATGACCATATTTATTACATTTATAACATCTCGACCCTTTTGATTTGTATTTAAGGTTAAAATGCTTATTTCTATATTTCTCACTATTACTGATGAATGCACCATCATGATGGGATGCTTTTCCAACAACGTTCGACTTGATATCTTGCAAAAGTTTCGTCTTGATCGAATCACCTGTTATGCTTGTGCCTGAACTTTCAATCCCCATAATCATTGGTCTGTATTCATCTGTGAGGCCAGCAAGCAAAAGAGTTCCAACCCATTCCTCACTAACTCGAAATCCAATAGCATTCAGTTTGTGAGCTGTTGAAATGATCGTATTGACATATTGTTCAACAGTGTCCGCATTTTCAAGTTGGGTTGTGATCAATGTTCGGAGAAGACCTACTCTTCTGGTTAAACCTGAATCTTCAAAAGCTTTGTTTAACTTCTCCCACGCCTCTTTTGCAGTTGTGGTTTCTTGAATATGAACGAAAATGATTGGATCCACGGACAGAATTATTTTCGATCGTGCTTTCGTCACTTTCTTGGTATCGTTTTCTGTACCAAGAACACATTCCCACATATCCTCGTGTTCGAGATAAGACTGCATGGCAAATTTCCATGTTGAGAAGTTCTCACGACCTTTCAACTTCTCGATTTGAAAATTTGAACTTGAACTTGTCATTTTCTCTGGAAAGTTTCTTCTCGGCAAAATAATTTCAGCACTCTGCTGGGCCCATAACCTGATGGGCCCATAACCTGATGGAATCTTAACAGCAGCAATGGTTATTTAAGTAGAAGATAAACTTTTATAATGAAATAAATAAAGTACTGTGACAAGTTTTATATCTGTCTTAAACATATCATATATACATAACTACCGAAAACAATAATCTACTATCTAGATATGAAAATATAAATTCTGCTTTCCAACAATATCCCAAGAAACTCCTAGAAGAAGTATTGAAACAACTCCGGAGAACGAAGACATCTGAAGAGCAACAACAAAGCACAGTGATCTGCCTTCCGTATATCAGAGGTGTCTCCGAGAAGATCAGAAGGATCGGAAACAAGTTCAACATCAAGAGCTGCTTCCAATCCGGCAGTACTTTACGGAGTTTCCTGACCAAGACCAAACCTGACAACAAAAATGAAATCAGTAAGAATTGCATTTATGAAGTTCCATGTGAATGCGGAGATTCCTACATTGTAGAGACAAAGAGACCGTTATCGGTAAGATTGGATGAGCACAAGAAATGGACTCAACGTGAAGAAACATCAAAATCGGGAATCGCTGACCACGCCTGGACTGAGCACCATCGAGTTCTATGGGAAGACGCAAGTGTTCTACATAGAGAGGAGCATTGGTTCAAACGAAAGTTCAAAGAGGCCGCCTACATCGAAGCCAATAACGCCTTTAGTCAATCAAGCGTTGAGATCAAGAACGTATGAAAACCCCTGATTGCTCTTTCTGGCGGGCTGCAGAGGCGCGAAACTTCACGCACCACCACACCGCGCGAAATTACACGTACCGCTGCATATGGCGGAATTGCAGGCATCATTGCGCCGACAGTCATATAAATTGGTAAGTAGCACCTAAACTATTCAGTATTCACCTGAAGACAATTGCAGATACAAGTATTCGAAACGTCGTGAAAACCTTTTAAATACATTAAGACGATGGACGTCCGATAGTAATCCAATAGTAATCAAGAAATAATTCCGTTTTTATGTGGAAATCACTTAAACAGCTTGTAAATATCAAAAGTAATAATTCTCATTTCACAAATGGTATTCACTTTATGACCGCTGAAGGTCAACTTCAAATAGTTAGGGAAGAGAATGAAATTGGAGAATGTTTCAATAATTATTTTATAAATATCATTAGAGACATTGTGGAAAGTATTGAGGGTCACGAATGGAATAATTTATTTAGAACAAATAGTACCTTTTCAGAATTCTGTGAAATCTCATTACCGGAACTATCATTGATTATAAAAGAATTCGGTAATAAATCTAGCAGTGAACTAGTGGATTTGAAATTCATTCAAAATATATATGGAGTTGTTGGACATGTTTTGTTACACTTGATAAATATATCTTTACAATATGGTACATTTCCAACCTCACTCAAGACTAGTATTATTGTACCTATACAAAAGATTTCAAATTCAAATAAATCTTGGGAACATCGACCAATTAACACACTGCCTAGTATGGAGAAGCTATTAGAAACTGTAGTATATCAACAGATATTGGATTACTTGAATTCAATAAAAAAATTTCTTGGAAGTCAATCTTGTTTTAGAAAGCATCACTCATGTGAGTCAGCACTTCAACTGACAATAACGAAATGGAAGAAATCTATTGATGAGGGAAAGTACGTTACTGCTGTATTTCTGGATCTAAAAAGAGCCTTTGAAACAATAGACCGGGAACTATTATTAAGAAAACTTGAGTCTACGGGTATACAAGGTATAGCACTCAAAGATTACCTCAGTAACCGAAAGCAAATCACAAAAATCAATAAAACGTTATCAACCCCCATCGTTAATTCTTTTGGAGTACCACAAGGGAGTGTTTTAGGGCCGCTTTTATTTTTGGTGTACATAAATGACATACATTTCTTTAATTCTTGTGACTTTTTAAATCTTTTTGCTGATGACACGTTATTATCAGTTTCAGATAGTAATCTAGATACTGCAATTGATAGAATGAATAATTCATTAGCTAAAATTAATTCTTATTTCAATGACAACAAACTAAAACTAAATGTAGCCAAAACAAAAGCAATGGTATTATCAACGTCACATAAGCTGAAGTTCATCAATATTAACAATGCCGTCCTGAAAATAGCTAATGACACAATTGAATTTGTAGATGATATGAAATATCTGGGTTTCAGCTTGATAATACTCTATCTTTCAATAACCACTTCCACTATATTATCAAGAAAATTTCTAAAAAGCTATATTTTTTCACAAGAGTCTCTTCACAATTGTCCACCTATTCCAGAATAACTGTATATAATGCAATACTTCAGCCTCATTTGGATTGTTGTGGAAGTATATTATATACTTTTGATTCTAATAAAATTGCCTGACTGCAAATACTACAAAATCGAGGAATGCGAATCATTCTGAAGTGTAATAGATATACCAACATTTCATTCATGTTAGACACTTTGCAATGGTTATCAGTATCCCAAAGACTACATCAAATATCAATGATATTTATTTTCAAAATCTTGAATAACCTCTCTCCAGAATATTTTAATGAATTTATTGTATACAAATCTCAAGTTCATTTTTATCAGACAAGGGGAAGCACTAGTCAACAATTGCACCTACCTAAATACAACATGTCTAATACAATGAAATCTATATTTAATAAAGGCTTAGATGAGTATAACAAATTACCTGATTATGTGAGACAATCCAATACTATCCACAAATTCAAAAAACAAATTATTGCCCACATCAGATCGTAAAATTATCAAAATGAAATTATTTTCATTCGTAATTGATTATTGTTAATATCAATGATTATTAGGTTTAAGGATTACTTATAACATCATTTATTTTTATTTTTAGTTTATTTTTATATTTATTTTTTGTATATTCACTTACTGAACCTACAGATACATTATGTTATTAATTATGTGTATTAGGATATTCCTACTAAATAAATAAAGCTCAGCTCATTATTTTGAAAGAAATCAGCTCTTTCCTGAATTTCTTGATAAGGGCGCCAGCAGTTTTGCATTTGCGGACTCGAAACTGCAAAAGACCGATTTATCGGTGAAATAACTTGCCTCTAACTGGGCAGCGTCACCATCGAGGCGAGTTGTGGATTTGGTTCTCCAAACCTCAAAGCACTATGATTTGATTCCATACTAGGAAGTTGAAAAATGTCTGACACCCGCCTTTGTGTTTGTGCAAAATTTCCCTCGAGATTTAATTTTTCGCTGTTCTCCCCCATCACGTGGGTTCGCTCCTTATACAAAGAATTTAGCCCAGAACTACTATCAAATCCTGTGGTAATATTTGCCCTTGCAATATTGTCTGAAATTTCATTACTGCACTCTCGAGTATTTTTCTCAGGCATCTCGTTACCCGAAAAATATCGTTTTCTTTCTATTCCATTATTTAAGCCTACATTTATCGCTATTGCTTCATTACTATAAGTGACTTGTGCTTTTTCAGGCCGATTAGACCTCGAAATTGCTGCGAGTTGAAAATGCCATATTTTCTTGACTTTGAGAAACTTCAGGATTAATTTTTAAATAGCTCTGAAAGTCCCACTCTTTTTGCGCGCCATGTCTAGTTCGGAGGGGCATCGTTTGAAAAAAATATTCTAGTTGAAGTTTTGCCGAAAATACACCTCGATCTCAGAGGAGGTGATAAAACTAAACTACGATACGAGCTCCAAGCTATCCTATAATATTCATAATGGAGGAGAAGAACACTAAAGCGGAAATCTCGTGAGTCTAGACAATTTCCGAGTTTGATTAAGAAAACCGAAATTATTCTAACCAAAATAAAATAGAATGAACTTCAACATTTAGTTTTCCTTAACAAAAATAGAACAAATTTAAAAATTAACTTGCATTAAAACTTCTCTTGACTTTAGAAAAGATCTTTTCATATGTCTAATTTAAAACCTTTAATGGTTTATTTATTATTAATACTGCTCATCGCCGAACTTCCTGATCTGATGGGACGTCTAGGGTCCTATCTTCGATCGCCAGAGCCCTATCAGAAGTCTGTAATTCATGAGAAAATGATTTGGCTCAACTCCAGGACCTTCATTCGAGAGCGGACCTGTAGGAAGCTGTACGAGTCCCTAATACCCTACGCAACACTGTTTCTAGTCGTAAATATCGCGTCTATCTCACCACGTGTATCCTAACACTGTCACACGTGATGCCCGCTCGTCTCCAGAGACGTCCTCGAGGTCGGCTTATCCAAGCATGCGTGGAATGAGACTCCGTGGCCCCAAACCTTGAAAAAATCACGACCTCCTACACCTGGTGACACCCCAATACCAGCTCGGCTGTCATGGCTAATCACCAGCATGTAGCAGAATGACGGAATGGCATCCAAATAAAAACACACTGCTAAAATTCTTATTCTGCTCCCTCGTTCCGTAGACTACGTAATTTGGGCTTCGAATTCCTTTTTGAAATCAACTTATTGTTGGCAGAAACTATTGATAATGAACATGAGTTTGGTACAATTGGTAGGCTGGAGTCCTCCTTAAATAACCATGAAATATAATCCTAGTACTTGATAGTCGTAGCTATCCTCTATCAATGATACGAATAAGATTTCCAATCGGAGAATTTCGTGCAACTTGTCCAAGTTGCTTCTCGGGAAAGTTATTTCTGCAAATCCACCAATCTGAATAGTCAACGAATCGCAGCGCAGAGCTCAAAATATGGCGACTTGACTCTCAGATTAACTGAGCAAGACTAACTGACTTTTGGTAACTTCGCACGCTTAAATAAGACGGCGTCTAGAATGGCGGAATTGTCAAAAGGGGCATAACCCTGCAATTCGCGATTACAATACTATATTTCGAGTGTTTTCACTCTAGATTTCATTCGAACTTTTTTCCGAATTATACAAAATATAATAGTAATAATAATAAATGTACTTTATTGAATCAATTCGATCCAAAAGGCTATCGACCGAGGTCCTTCTGCCCTATAAAATATATTTTATGAAAAATAATATTTAACATTAATTTGCTGAAATGGGCCAAATGCGGCATTTCACGACACGACCCCTTCCAAAAAGGACGCTTAACAAAATGTACCAACCATATTCATCACCAACGCAACCACCAACGCCTTGAAAGAGGCTTTTTTTTTTCACTTTATTTCAACAGCATCATACATCTTACATGGCATTTCATGCCCGAATACCCCAGAGGGTCAACAGTAATTGGTCCCTATCCTAATTGGGTATAATGTTAACTTAAAACTACTCGAACATGTGAATCTAAGCCCAAAATAAAATTTCAAATTTTTTCAGGTAACATGAACCAAACAGATAAGGATACTTCTCTTTGGGGACAATCCCCCTCAAAGAGTGACAATATATATAGCCAGAAATCTAGCTGTTGGCCATCCGTAGCCTGGAATATAGCTATTTGGCCATCCGTAGCCGGGAATATAGTTGTTTTTTAAGAAAAACTAACAATAGTTAAAAAAAAATTAGGTAAGTATTATTATAATGTTTCTAACATAATCTCAGGTTTTACTCTCTCCGCAGGTACTCTTAAATTTCTTTCCAAAGAAAGACACAACAACACGTGGGCTCATCCAAGCTCCACAACTCTTCGAATTCAAAATGGTAGACTACCATGTCTATCAATTTTTTCTTTAAAATTTGACTAGGGGAATATCACATACCTAACATATATTCAGACTTCTTGTCTCATCTTTTCAACTTTTAACTTCTGATGGAGATAAAAAAAAAATACTTCATTTCTCTGAGGACCTATACGTCCTAAAACACTTTACTTATTTATATAAAAAAGATACTAATTCTAAAAGTTCACTATACTTTTGCTGTGGCGATAGTTGGAGTTCACTGTACTCAAGGACATGACAAGGATGTATACGAAAATTCGGGTTCACTATACCCATGGAGGAAAATATTCTCGTTCGAGACGCGGCACTATGTACAGGTAAAAATATGATGACAACTATGGGGATTCCCATTTGGGACACGGCACTATATAACCATTTTTTGGAAATTGTCTACACTCCCAAAATTTGCTGCCTAGGATTCTCATTTGGTTCTTCAACCAGAGGTAGCCGAGGGTCTATTTCCGCTAGCCCAGCCCGAGGGCTAGGTGCTACCCGTATATCATTAACGTGAACATTCCATTCGGCACCGGCTTTCAGAACCACGTAAGAACTCTCGCCGGCCTTTCTCTCAATTTGATAGGGCCCTACCCATGTTTGGCCAAAATTTCCTTGTGTTTGTTTGTGATTGCGGCACAATACCCACTGTCCGCCGGTTACAAATGTCACACAAGGTTCATCTCGGTGAGGGAAAAGTTTATCCCTATACTTTTGCGCTTGTTCGTTGGCCGCATCTACACGAACCTATCGCGCGCCTCATCCTTCTCCACTGAGCTGGCGTAGCCCATTCGCCAGGTTTCGGCAATTCATAGCCTAGTAATAGATAACTCGGCGAAACGCCGGCTGACGCATTCTTCCGCGTTCGCAAACAATGTAACACATGTGGGATTTGTTAACCCCACTGCGCTTCTGCTTTACCGAGGAGGGCAGCTCGAAGAATCTTTTTTACCTCCTGAGTACGCCTCTCTACGGGATTGGCTTGTTGGTGATATACTGCTGAGAACTTCAGTTCTATCCGGTATTTCCCACAATATTCCTCAAGTTTCCTACCCTTAAATTGGGCTGCACTGTCACTGATTACCAATTGGGGATAACCCCAACGGTTACAAATTTCTTCACATAAAAACCTAGTCATAGCCGTTCCGTCTGCTTTTGGGACTAGACGCCCTTCTACCCATTTAGAAAAACAGTCGGTGGCCAAGATAAGATATTTATTTCCTTCTGAAGTAGCAGGATATGGGCCCATAACATCTATAGAAATTATTTGCCACGGCCTATCTGGCTCGTGGGGTCGCATACCTGGTTCTCCTTGAGGCCGACTACTCTTCGTCGTTGCGCATATCAAACATTTCGAAATAATAATAATAATACAGGAACTTTATTGAACTGAAACAAATTCAATTCAACAGGCTATTGACCGAAGTCCTTCAGCCTATTGTTACAATTTATATAAATTGATGTTATTATGTGACATTATAAACTGTTATCCACATCTACTCTCGTAAAGAGGGAAAAAAAACACAAACTGGTTCTATTAATGTTCTTGTATTCTCTCAAGGGTGGTAGTGTGCGGGTATCGATGTAAGGGTTGCACTTCTGGGTTTCTTCTCATTGAAAACTTCACCAGTAGTTCTACATTTTTGGCCTTTGAACAGAATCTGTGGAAGAGATAGTCCAGGCGATCTTCAATAGCCATAACATTCGTTATTTCGTAAAGGAGGTTATTTGGAGGATTGTGTAGGGGATTATTTGGGTGGCGAATTCTTGTGATTGTCCTGAGTGGTGAGGTTTCAGCAACTTGTATCTAGACTAGACTAGACGCCCTTCTACCTATTTAGAAAAACAGTCGGTGGCCAAGATAAAATATTTATTTTCTTCTGAAGTAGCAGGATATGGGCCCATAACATCTATAGAAATTATTTGCCACGGCCTATCTGGCTCGTGGGGTCGCATACCTGGTTCTCCTTGAGGCGGACTACTCTTCGTCGTTGCGCATATAAAACATTTCGAAATATATTTGCTAATCTGCTTTTTCAGCGGAGAGAACTGATAGTGTTCACTAACTTGCCTGTAGGTCTCCTCGACCCCAGGATGCCCTATCATGTCGTGATAACGACGCATCACCTCCAAAAAAATAAGGTTTTGGTATAACTACACGCCGCAAGTTCCTGTTTGGACCTACATAATATAGTACGCCCTCAATCAGCTCAAATTCACTGACTATTCTTCTCTCGTATTCGGAAGGTTGGGCGTTCGCCTTGGCTTGCACAATTCTTTCTATAAATCTTTGTACGCATGGTGCCGTCGCTTGTGCAGCAACTACTCTCTCGTAGAAAGTTTCTAATACATTCAGACAATCTTCCTTTCGGAGAACATCCGTTTCCTCTAAGAATTCATTCGATTCTAAGACTTCTAATAGCAATTCGGAGCCTACCTCGCTCTCTGAACACTCCGTATCCTCGAAATCCTCGGTGATTTCATCCCCGGTCTCTTCTTCTTCACCTCTAAATTCATCCCTTTCAGGTAGTAGGTCTACAACTTCTGAATAACCCTCATGATTCGGCAATACCTCCAAAACAGGGTAGTTAACAACACCCGAAATTTTTAATCCGCCCTTCTGAAGTGCTGGATTCTCAATCACCACTACTCCTTCCGGCTCTTGACACACCCACATCGCCACTTGCCTACTTTCCCTCCCGAAATAGATACACTCATTGGTAATATCCATGAGAGCACCCGTTTCCGTCAGGAAAGGCATTCCCAAAATTACTTTTTCATTCAAATTGTGCAAAACTGATGCAACAGTGCTGAAACTTGCGTCGCCAATTCGTAACGAAACTTTCAATTTCCCTAGACTTTGGCTGGAATTCTCCTTACATCCCAGTCTCACCGTTACCGGGTGTGACAGGTTTGTCAGGTCTACTCCTTTCAATACGTCAGGTCGGACGAAATTTGAAGTCGCCCCTGTATCCACTAGGGCCAGACACTCGTGACCGTTCACTTGTAATTTTATTCATGGGAGTGTTTTCTCTAATGCGATGTCGTCCCCCAACGATACTAACGATTCTCCCTTTCCATTTAAATTCAAATCACCAAATTTTGGTGAATGTGCAAAGGAGCATTCCTCTTCCAACTGGTTAATATTATCATGACTAATCTCAATTCATACAGGTGATACACGGTCGTTTTGTGGACACCTCGCGCTTAGTTTTCCGACAACACATTTAACTTACTACGCCCCCTCCACGGCTATTTCCAGCCGCAGGAGAATTTGGCCGATTTGGAGTATGATTGGAATTCGAAAAATTTCGACTTCCCGAGTTTTGGTAGTTACGACTATCGTTCGATTGAAAACCTCGATTTTCATTATTCTGACCGCTCCGCCCGACATTACCGTTTCCTTGAGAAAAATTCCCACTTCGGTATTGATCGTTACTACTACCTCCTTGCCTATTTTTTCTTGAGAAAAGCGAACTTGGGCTCGATCATTATTTCTCAATTCTGACTGATGAATTTGTGAACGCCAATTATTATTGTTCGAATTCTCATAATTCCGACACGAACCGATATCCCTTTCTATTCCGATACACAACTCTAATAGTTGGTCAATATCGAATATCATTGTCCCCCTCAAATAACTACGAATTTGTGGCAACAATAATTCAATAATCAATAATATGATTTCCTTTTCCGAAAAATTCGGAACGAGTCTGTACGCAAGAGCTAATTTTTCCGCTACGAATATATCTACTTGTTCATTTTTTTGCTTGTGACCGACCGTAAAATTTGCTAGTTAAACGAGCGACACACTCTTGGCTATCGTATCTCGCAAAAAATCTGGCTCTAAAAAACTCCGACGAAATATAGACGTGTGCATAGGTACTAGCCCAATTTAATGCTTCACCTTTTAGTTGGCATCGGACGAAAGAGACCCACTCATCTCGTGGTATCCGATGCTTCGTCAACTCGTCTACAATTTTAGTTAGAAAAAAGTATCAAATTTTTTTAGGCTATTCATATTTTGCAATAGTAAAGCTGCAAGCTTTTCCATGGCATTATTTTCTTGAACATTATTGTTCTCGAAAAATCTATTATTTCTACGATCCATATTACGTAGGAATTTAATCGTCTCTATGACTAACATTATTTTGAAAGAAATCAGCTCTTTCCTGAATTTCTTGATTAGGGCGCCAGCAGTTTTGCATTTGCGGCTTCGAAACTGCAAAAGACCGATTTAACGGTGAAATAACTTGCCTCTGACTGGGCAGCGTCACCGTCGACGCGAGTTGTGGATTTGGTTCTCCAAACCTCAAAACACTACGATTTGATTCCATTCTAGGAACTTGAAAAATGTCTGACAACCGCCTTTGTGTTTGTGCAAAATTTCCCTCGAGATTTAATTTTTCGCTGTTCTCCCCCATCACGTGGGTTTGCTCCTCATACAAAGAATTCAGCCCAGAACTACTATCAAATCCTGTGGTAATATTTGCCCTTGCAATATTGTCTGAAAATTCATTACTGCACTCTCGAGTATTTTTCTCAGGCATCTCGTTACCCGAAAAATCTCATTTTCTTTCTATTCCATTATTTAAGCCTACATTTATGGCTATAAGTGACTTGTGCTTTTTCAGGCCGATTAGACCTCGAAATTGCTGGAGTTGAAAATGCCAAATTTTCTTGGCTTTGAGAAACTTCAGGATTAATTTTTGAATAGCTCTGAAAGCCCCACGCTTCTTGCGCGCCATGTCTAGTTTGGAGGGGCATTGTTTGAAAAAAATATTCTAGTTGAAGTTTCACCGAAAATACACCTCTGGCCAGCTCGATCTCAGAGGCGGTGATCAAACTAAACTACGATACGAGTTCCAAGCTATCCTATAATATTTGTAATGGAGGAGATAACACTAAAGCGGAAATCTCGTGAGTTTAGACAATTTCCGATTTCAAATAAGAAAACCGAAATTATTCTAGCCAAAATAAAATAGAATGAACTTCAACATTTAGTTTTCCTTAACAAAAATAGAGCAAATTTAAAAATGAACTTGCATTAAAACTTCTCTTGACTTTAGAAATGTTCTTTTCATATGTCTAGTTTAAAACCTTTAATTTTTTCAGGTAACATGAATCGAACAGATAAGGATACTTCCCAATCAATCTCAATCCCCCTCAAAGACTGGCAATATATAGCCAGAAATCTAGCTGTTTGCCATCCGTAGCCGGGAATATAGCTGTTTGGCCATCTGTAGCCGGGAATATAGCTGTTTGACCATCCGTTGCCGGGAATATTGTTGTTTTTTAAGAAAAACGACCGATAGTTAAAAAAAAACTTAGGTGAGTATTATTATAATGTTTCTAACATATTCTCAGGTTTTACTCTCTCGCAGGTACTCTTAAATGTCTTTCCAAAGAAAGACACAACAACACTTGGGCTTATCCAAGCTCCACAACTCTTCGAGTTCAAAATGGTAGACTACCATGTCTATCAATTTTTTCTTTAAAATTTGACTAGGGGAATATTACATCCCTAACATATATTCAGACCTCTTGTCTCATCTTTTCAACTTTTGACTTCTGATGGAGTTCAAAGAAAAATACTCTATACTTATACGTCCTAAAACACTGTACCTATTTATATAAAAAAAGGTACTAATTCTAAAAGTTCACTATACTTTTGCTTTGGCAAATGGCCTGATATGGTTTATTTATTATTAATACTGATCATCGCCGAACTTCCTGTTCTGACGAAACATCTAGGGTTCTATCTTCGATCGCGTGAGCCCTATCAGAAATCTGTAATTCATGAGAAAATGATTCAGCTCAGCTCCAGGACCTTGCGATGCCCCTTCATTCGAGAGCGGACCTGTAGGAAGCTGTACGAGTCCCTAATACTCTACGCAACACTGTTTCTAGTCGTAAATATCGCGCCTATCTCACCACGTGTATCCTAACACCGTCACACGTGGTGCCAACTCGTTTCCGGAATCGTCCTCGAGGTCGGTTTATCCAAGCATGCGTGGAATGAGACTCCGGGGCCCCAAACCTTGAAAAAAGCACGACCTTCTACACCTGGTGACACCCCAATACCAGCTCGGCTGTCATGGCTAATCACCAGCATGTAGCGGAATGACAGGGAATGGCATCCAAATTAAAACACATTGCTAAAATTCTCATTCTGCTCCTTCGTTCCGTAGACTACGTAATTTGGGCTTCGAATTCCTTTTTGAAACCAACTTATTGTTGGCAGAAACGATTGATAATGAATATGAGTTTGGTACAATTGGTAGGCTAGAGTTCTCCTGAAATAACCATGAAATATAATCCTAGTACGTGATAGTCGTAGCTATCCTCTATCACTGATACGAATAAGATTTCCAATCGGAGAATTTCGTGTAACTTGTCCAAGTTGTTCCTCGGGAAAGTTATTTCTGCAAATCCACCATCAATCAATCAATCATGCTTTATTGTCAGAAGATACAAAAATCTCATAGACAAAGCGATAAATAATGATTATAGCATATAAATGAACTCCTATAAACATAAAAATATATAAGCAAATTTGAGCACATATACAGACATAGATATATACATATATACTAAGGGTCAAAATGTAATAAACATAGAACATATAATATAAGACAATTTCTTCACATTGTCTGGTCATGAAAAAATGATTATATTGAACTGAACAAGCATAAATATATAAAATAATTATAATTATAGGTTTGTAAAATAAGATGTACATACAGTTATTACTCACAATATTTGAGTAGTTTGACGATTATACTTCAACTTACTGAATCTAGGAAGAATTCTTCCAGTGTATAATAGGCCTCCTCAACCAAAAGCTTATTTACATCTTTTTTGAATTTATTGAGATCCCGAATCTCCCTAATTCTTAATGGCAGGTGGTTATAGATTTTTCTGCTTTGGTAGATGAGCGACTTCTGAGTAAGAGCAGATGAAGGTTTCAAAAGAGAAATCTGATTAGGGCGACGGGTACTATATGAGGGGGAGCAAACTAATATGTTCTTGTATTTTTTATGCAGAAGGCATGCCGTTTCTATTATAAAAATACAAACCAGAGTTAAAATTTTTTGTTTTGAAAATAGTGGACGACAAGAGTCCCGGTACTTGGCTTTACATATATATCTCATTGCCTGTTTCTGTAGCAAGAAGACCATGTTGAATCGGTTTTTTGAACACATACCCCAGAAGGAAATGCCATAACGAAGGTGTGACTCTATCAGTGAAAAATATACCTGTCTGGCATTTGTGATGCACAGCTCATTTGATACAATTCTGACTGCATAACAGCCTGAAGCTAGTTTCTTGCACAATTGACTAATATGACCTTCAAAAGCTAATTTGTCGTCGATATGTAGTCCTAAAAATTTAATGTCAGAGACATTGGGGATAACTTCATCAGCTAGATTGACATCATCATTTAGAGTACATTTGAATGATACAATGTTTGTTTTCCTGATGTTCAACGATAAAAGATTGGCATCACACCACTCTTTCACTTTCTCTATATCCGCGCTTATAACGTTATGAAGCTCTGCGCTATTCTTGTTATGACATAGTATCGTCGTGTCATCTGCAAACATTGTAAATTTTCCTTTAATGTCCACTTCAGTTAAATCATTTACATATATCAAAAAGAGCAGTGGTCCCAGTCCCGATCCCTGTGGTACACCACATCTCACTATGCCTTCTCTTGAACCTGTCCCATTTAGCAGCACTGTCTGACGACGGTAAGCCAAATACGAACTGAACCATGTCAGTGCAGTACCTCTAAAACCATAGCGTTCCAGCTTTCGGAGGAGTATCTCATGATTCACACAATCAAATGCCTTTGTTAAGTCACAGAATACTGCAGCCGCAACGTCTTGGTCATTTAGATAAAGGGTTTCCAGAAACGAGAATATGGCATCCTGTGTACTTTTTGATGATTGAAACCCGAACTGGTTGGAATTCAAAATATTATGTTTTTTAAGGAAAACTATCACCCTTTTTTTTACAAGTTTCTCAATTAACTTCGAAAAACTGGGTAACAATGATATTGGCCTGAAGTTTGCAGGCAAATCATAATCTCCGCCTTTGTGCAGAGGAATTACTGTGGCCATTTTTAGGAATGAGGGCAACTCCCCTCGAGAGAAGGAAATATTTATTGTTTCTGCCAGGATCATAAGTGCATTTTCAGGAAGTTGTTCCATTATTTTCAGGGAAATGTCATCCCAACCAGAGGAAGTTTTTTTCTTCGATTCAGCAAAGATACCCTTGATTTCCTGTATATCAGTTGGTATGAGAAAGAAAGTTTCAGGCACCCCTGTTTCGCTGAGGTAGGTCAATGGATCTTTTGTGACATTAATTGATTTTTGCAGATGCTCTGCTATTTTTTGTTTTGTTTGTAAAATTGTTTTTAACCGCTTTCTTAGTTGTTTGACCAACCCTCTGAAGTTAATGAAAACTTGTACGAGTTAAGATCACGGGGACCTTACCTTTTATAGTGGGATCCGAAACCACTCTTGGGACCTTGAAAAAATTTTTCATTAGCTGCGGGAATCAAACCCGCGCCAGGTGGAAACAGTTGACACAAGACCGACGCTCGTTCCAATGAGCCACAAGCCTCGTGAACAGTATTGAACAGTAAAAAGTGTTCAATTCGTCTGAGCTCAATTGTGTTTGTACATTAACAGCAGCTTGTTTTTTTTCCCTCAAATCGTTTATGATTTTCCAAGTTTCTCTTTGATTATTTTGCGAATGAGCTATTCTGTTTTCATAATACATATTTTTTGCAGCCCTAATCGTCCTTCTGTAGGTATTTCTATATTTATTATAAAAAGTTAGGAAATTTACACTGTCATTTCTTATATATTTTCTGATCTGATGCAGGGAGCGCATATTTTTTGCCGAATTTTTAAGGCCCTTAGTGAACCAGGGTTTTTTATTTTTATTTTTTAGTTTTCTAATAGGAAATGCCTTATTAAAATTTTCTGAAAGCAATTTATACCAATCTGATTCAGAACATAGTTGAGAAAACCTATTATAATTACGTTTACTGAATATTCTACCCCTTTGGGGTTTAGTTCTTGACACTTCGGTGTCAAATGTCATATGACATATAATGGCCTCATGGTCAGATAAACCGGAATTTATAGCCCTACAGGCGACGTTGGTCAAATTGGTACAGACATAATCAATGATAGTGGCAGAAGAACTTGAAATTCTTGTTGGTGTTTCAACATGCATAAGTAAATTGAAGGAGTTTAACAAATTTGATAGTGCCTGAATATCTGGGGAAGTTTTTTGTAGATAGTTTATATTGAAGTCACCACTTAAAACGATGGATGCACTGATGGGTAGCTGAACTAAAAGCGTTTCCATCCTTTCAAGAAATATTTTAATGTTAGTTGTGGGAGGCCTATAAATGCATAATATAAAAATGTTTAATTTTGGGCATTGAATAACTGAAAATTCAAACTCTTTTTCTACCAGTAAATGATCATACTTGTTTATGTTTATGAAACAATTTTGTGAACATTCCTTCACTAGAGCAAGGGTACCACCATGAGTTGAATTTAATCGACAATACTTAGAAATTAACTTATATTGTGGTAAACAAAAAGGTTCTTCAGGTTTAAGCCAATGTTCTGTAAGAAGTATTATGTCTGGGTAGTCATTATGATCCAATAACAATAATAGTTCATCAAGTTTATTTCTCACCGATTGAATATTTAACAACAGCATTATGAGTTCTGTATCATTTTCATTTTTGCCTATTTTTGTCGTCCTAAAAAAGAATCGGAAGTATTCTTCGTCGTTTGATGTGTTGTGGGTGAAGCTAGGTATTGATTAAAAGTTTGATGCGTTGTGGGTGAGGCTAGGTACTGATTAAAAGTTCCACTGTTTCTAGTCTTCACTTCTCTTGATAAGGGAAATTTTTCGGTTCTGTTTAGATCAAATTTAGTTAACATATGCGATATTATGCTTTTGGTAAGGAAATAGGTTCCGTTTCTAGTGAGTTCGGTCCTGTAGCCTCTAGTTATGAAATTTGATTTTCTTAGAAAGTTGTTGCATTCTAGTATATGATTATGTAATTTCTCACGATGAAACTTCTCGAAAGTGGCTAGATTTCTTCTATAAACTTCTCCATTCCAACGTCCATGTAGATTGTGTTTGAATGGTTCAGTGATCAATATCAGATTGGTATTTTTAAGTTTGTCACAAATTTCTGTTCTGAGACTGTAATCCAACATATTCGGCCACAAAATGACTAAATCACCTTTATTGAAACTCAACGAATTCTGCACAGCTGTTTTTATCAAAACTTCGTCAGGCGCATTGGTTTTTATCATTGATTGAATAGCATAATTTCCATGGGTTTGCGCGTTCATAACACTTGCCAAATTTTTTCCGAAATTCCCTGCGACGATTAATATATTTCCTTTAGGTGAAGACTTGCTGCTGTGGATATCTTTCCTGCTTATTTTGATCCGAAATTCATTTTCCAGAGAGCCGCGTTCCTGCCTTTGTGGTGTTTTTTTGATAGCATTTTCATTACTAAGTTTCAACTTCTGATTAACTTCCACTTCATTTCGTTTCATTTTTTCCTTACCAAGTTTCTTCTGCTCTTCCAATTGCCTGGAGTCAGCTGTTAACTGGATGGATTGTGCGTTTTCATTGTAGGTAAATAGCAAAGGATGTCCTTTCATTTCATCCTTGAGGTATTTGTTGGTATGCTCAAATTTCTTCAGTTCGCTAGCAAGACTTGAGTTTTCTTTTTCTAAGATGCTAATAGTGGTTATCATTTCCCTGCTAACTGTATTTAAATATTCAATGTCTTCTTCAAGCTTTGAGTTCTGGTGATACTTTTCTGTAAATCTGCTTCTAATCCGTTATTTTTTTTGTTCACTCCAATTATTTCTTCATGAAGATTTGACAAGTCCAAGTTGATTCTGTTCGAGCCGCTACATGTTTGTGAATACCTTGTGTTTGCGTTTCTACTTCTATGCCATTTCCATGGCGGTCAAGAGATTTTGTCATTTCTTTCATTTTTTCCGTAAGTTCAGTTATTGTGTTTTCCTGTTTTTTAATGAGTTCATTTGGCTCATCTTCTAAGGAGGAGGCTTCCCTAATGAAATTCTCTGAATCGCTTTTTATCTTTTGAATATGTTTTGTCTTCATATCTCTGTCTTCTGTTAATTCCGAAATGGTTTTTTCTAGAAGAGACTTTTCTGTGTATTGCGAGATTGAACTGTCATTGTTTTTTGTTTCGCAGCATACTATTTTATTTCCTTCTAGTATGTTATACCTTCCTTTGCTACGTAGCAGGCAGCTCTTATGTAGAATACTAGCACAGATTATGCAGACGCAATAGTTGCAAGTTTTTGTTTTGTGGCATTTGAAACTCATTTTTCTGGATTTTTACTGGTAGAATTCCTAATTTCACTGGAGTACGGTAAAAGATCTGGGCAAGAAGGTCAATTAATGTTGGATAGTTTTTGCGCTGATTAGCAAAAAAGTTTGGTGGCCGTTTTATTTACTTTGATCTGTTTTGATTGTTTTTCCATTGAACACCTGTTCGCCTGGGTTGAGGAGATATACTTCATTATGGTTGAAGCAACTGCACAAGGTGCATTTTATGCACTGTTTGAGCTAGAAAGCTTTGACACAAATTGTACCGTGTGTATAATAAGGAATTCTGCTTCCACTGGTATGCAATTTAGCCACTGATTCCACTATGTAACTTGAAAGTTAGGCCAATTTCGAGAGATAAACTATTTCACTACTACACTGAACCACGAAAAAATATATATAGTCAACGAAGCGCATGAATAGTCAACGAAGCGCAGCGCAGAGCTCAAAATATGGCGACTTGACTCTCAGATTAACTGAGCAAGACTAACTGACTTTTGGTAACTTCACACGCTTAAATAAGACGGTGTCTAGAATGGCGGCTCGCCATTGGCGGAATTGTCAAAAGGGGCGTAACCCTGCAATTCGAGATTACAATACTATATTTTGAGTGTTTCCACTCTGGATTTCATTCGAACTTTTTTCCGAATTATACAAAATATATTTTATGAAAAATAATATTCAACATTAATTTGCTGAAATGGGCCAAATGCGGCATTTCACGACACGACCCCCTCCAAAAAGGACGCTTAACAAATGTACCAACCAAATTCATCACCAACGCAACCACCAACGCTTTGAAAGAGGCTTTTTTTTTCACTTTATTTCAACAGTATCATACATCTTATATGGCACTTCATGCCCGAATACCCCAGAGGGTTAACAGTTATTGGTCCCTATCCTAATTGGGTATAATCTCAGATCAATAAGTAAACCCTAGATAGGCCCAATGCTACGTAAACAACCTATGCGTTGATGCACAGATAACTGTGCTTTTATTTACCATCTACTGTTGACAAATACCGAATCGTTGTTGTCAGATGGACGTAATTTATAGAATGTACATGAGTTTAAAGTAGTCATTCACATTATATATTATTAGATTTATTCATCTAAATTTTATATAAATCGGTAAGATCAATCAACTCTGAACAAGGTTTAAAAATATTTTTTCTATGTAGAAGGAATACAATTATCAACAGTTAAATCATAAGACACTCCGAAATTAGTAAAACAAATTATTTATAAATATTTGAGGAAATAAAATTTTAAAAATTGAAAAGGCAGTGCATTCTATCATTCATTTGTTTCTACTTCATAGATATGCCTACGTCCGGGTATGGCTTCATGATATTACGAACGAACTGAATAAACATTAATCATATTTTTGTTTTTTTAATAGTAGTATTGCGAGTAGTGGAAAAATTATATATAACCATGGTTGAGAAGACTATTATAGCCCAGACGCCTTGGCACTTGGGCTATCATCTTGAAAATCCATAATATAGGTGATAAAAAATTTAAAAAGTTTGTTAATTTGCTGTTTATAGTTTCCATACACGAAATCAACCAAAAAGTTTTTCATTCATTACATTTTTTACTGGTAATTATGTATATTCACATTTATAGATTTCAATAATGAATTTTTTTCCAGCATTGACCACGAGACTCAAGAAATCGAGATTTTAATGGATTGTACACCACAAAATTCGCCCAACCGAAATCTTGTACTCAGTGAGATGAGGTAATATCACAAAGAATTTTCAACTATCCACATTATAAAATTAAATAGAAAAAAAATTATTGTATGTAATATAAAGAAATATATTGACACATATTTTATGTTTCAGGTCTTCTGCATCATCAACTCCCAGATCCTCAGAAGTTATGACCATAGATACTTCTAAAAAGAGGTATATAATTTCCTAGCCAAATACTGACATCTGAAATAATGTATTTTTTTCAGATCTCCGTCATCATCAACTTCATCTGCCCCTGAAAAGGTTGATGCCATGAGAAACTTGGATGCTGATTTGTTTGTAAAATTCAATGATAACCAATTAGAATTCAAACTATGTAATTTAAAAATCAGCTGTGGGTCACCCCAGAACTTGACAACCGGCTCGGGCCCGGGAGAATGACGTTGATTTGATATTAAACATTTTTAGGGCTGTACAAAGTCAATTTGATCGGTAAATTCAACAGTCAATTTACCGGTCAATTGACCAAGTGAAATATTTAACACGAGTCAATTGAGCGGTCCTGCACCAAACGTGGCTCGTCAAAGTCCTGGTGAGCGGCCGTCTCGGACGGTAAGGCCCTGGAGAAAAACATTCGTAGCGCCAAACTGGGAAACGGTGGAAAGCTCCAACTGCAGACTTAATTTGATTTTTTTATTGTGTTGCTCCTTGCCGAATTTAGTTCTCATTCATCAAATAAATTTTGAATAATCCATCGAAAAGTTTTGAACTTTGCCATTTTTTTATTTTGGACAGATGTCAGTAGGAGAAATAATTTTGACAGTTCTGGATATAGTTTTTCAGGGGCTTTCAAATGACATATCGCAAGTTTAGTTCTGTGCGCTATAGTTTTTTAAATGTGATACTTCCGTTTGACAGATGACAGCCAAAAACTAATGGTTGCATTTGGTACAGGAACTGTATCTTCATACCAAATTTCGGCTCCATTGGTCAAATGGCTCGGCAGTTATCATGGAAGATAACAGATAGATAGACTTCACTCTGGAAATGGTCTCAATCATCTCGGGGAAACTCAAAACTGATATCTCGATTTTTACTTGACCGGCCTCCCCAGTGGTCAAGTAATGTAATTGTGCGAAAAAATACAAGATATCGACGGAAATATCCATTTTGAGATTGAGACCATTTCCTGAATGAAGTCTGCCTGTCTGTCTGTAATGTTCTACGATAACTACCGAACTGTTTGACCAGTGCAGCTGAAATTTGGTATAAAGATAAAGTTTATGCCCCGAATGCGACCATTAGTTTTTGGTTGTAATCTGTCAAACGGAAGTGTCACTATTGAAAAATGACAGAAACTATAGATCACCGAACTTGACTTTCAATAAGTCATTTGAAAGCCCTTGAAAAACTGTATTCAGAACAGTCAAAATGATTTATCCAACTGACATCTGTCAAAAATAAAAAAATGGCACAAAGTTCAAAACTTTGCCATTCAAAATATATCCGATGGGTTAGAACTAAATTCGGCAGGGAGCAACACAACAAAAAAATCAAAATAAGTCTGCAGTTGGAGCTTTCCACCATTTCCCAGTCTGGCTCTACGAATGTTTAATTTTTCTCCTGGGCGTTACCATCCGAGACGGACGCTCACCCGGGCTATGACAAGGACAACCTGTGTTTGGTGCAGGAACACTCAAATGACAGATGTCAAATATCTCACTTGGTTAATTGACCGCTAAATTAACTGTTGAATTGACCGATAAAATTGACTTCGTAGAGCCCTAAAAATGTTTTATCAATGTTTTATTTTTAAATAACCCTATTCTCCCGAGGTCCGTGCTGGTGAAGTACTGGGGTGTCAAACAGCTGATTTCTTTTCTGCACGATTACAATACTTGACCACTGGGGGTGGCGGACAAGTTAAAGTAAGCTTTAAATAGTTGTATCATGATTTTTTTCAGATCTCCCGCATCATCAACTACCTCTACAGCTTCTGAAACAATAAACTTAAATGCTGATTTGTTTAAAATGAGGTGAAAAACTTTTAGATAACCTACTAATTTTTATTCTGGATAATACTAAACTATTTGGAATTGCCATTTTTTAATACATACATAATTTTGAATTATTGTTAAAAACAATGTATGAGAAATATAACTCCTGGAATCTCAGTTCTGAAACAGTTGAAAATAATTGAAAGTAATAATTGTGCATAAAATCATTCTAAATCAATCTAGAAGCATACTAGTGGTATAAATATGGCTCAACAACACATCAGTAGAAGTACTGTCAATAACTGCAACACTGGTATTTCAAATTGAACGTTGTCAGTGAAAAAATGTCTCCTCCGAAGTAATTTCAATCAGGTGTAATAAAGCAATGCTTAAATTAAGATAGTATGTATATTTGTGAACTAGACATTTTATGATACCCTAAAGGTTTTTTGGTATCATATTTCAAAGTAAATTTAAATGCAAATTCCGAATTGAAATTCTAAATCTATACTTTGAGTAGCAACTTGTTATTAGTCAAATCAAAACTGAAATGATGTATCTTTGTTTCAGATCTCCTGCATCATCAACAACTTCAACTGCTCCTGAAATGGTTGATGTCATGAAAAACTTTGATGCTGATGTATTTAAAATGAGACAAGAACCATTTAGGTACATACTTTCCTGTTATTTTTTATGAAATTGATACCTAGATAATAAAATTTTAAAATTAATTTATATTTTTTACAGATCTCCAGCATCATCATCAACATTAACAGCCTCTGAGACCGTGGAAGCTATGAGGAGTATAGGTGTTGGACTTCCAGAATGAGGTAAAATTCAAATAGTTTTCAAAATACTCAACTGACGGTGTGAAGATCCACATAAATATATTTAAAAAAAATATCCTTACTGAGTACTGCTTGAAAATTAATTGGAACCACTGATGATTTTTAAAATTTCAGATCAACTGCATCTTCAACAATATCTGTTCTGAATGATACAATGAGCGATGTTGGAAATGTATCTTTTGAAATGAGGTGATATTGATATTACTTTCCCAATAATGAATGTCTTGCTTTTTATATAATTTTTATCTCTGTATTTGACAGTGTTTTCTAAGCATTCTTGATTAATTTTCTTTGTAATAAAATATTTAAAAATATACATATATTGTTTACTTTGTGTTATGCAAATATTTATCTGCAATAAAGCTGTTCTCCAAACTTCGAGAGGTTTTGGCCTGCACTGCTAAAGACATTTGTAAAATGCATATCTATGAATTCACGCAGACTACTTGTACAAGCTATACCTAATACTCTGAGGAGGTGACGTCATATTTTACTACTTTCATGCCATCTAGTCCTCTGTACTTTTCTTGCCGTGTAAACCCCCATATATGTATTATTTTGAGTTGAAATTAAGAATACAAAAAATTAAGACAAGCTTTTATATAAATGCACTAAAAAGGAATAAAATATTTCTTCAATTTTTTGACTTAGGTTATTCTCTGAGTAGCAGATTCAAAATCATGCCGCACAAGAATACCTATTTAATATTCGCGGCAAGCTTTTGAATCTGCTACTAACAGAATAACCTAGGTCAAACAAAGACATTATTTTTTCCTTTTCAGTGCATGGGTATGAAAGCTTGTCCTAAAAATTTCTTTTTAATCCTTCTTATTCAATTCTTTCTAGTCATTCATGTAATCTGTCATCTTATTGAATTCTGACAAAAATTGATAATCTCCGACCCCAAAAAAACCCACATACCAATTTTGAATGAAATCTAGCCATAATAACAGAATACGTCGCCATCTTGGAGCCGTCATCGTAAATTCATGAATTTTGACAAAAACATCATGATGTCCGACCCCAAAAACTCCCACACACTAATTTTGAATGGAATCAGGCTATAATCATCAAATTCATCGCCATTTTGGAGCCGCCATCTTGAATTCATGGATTTTGACGAAAAAATCGTGATATCCGACATCAAAAACCCCATATACCAATTTTTATCGGGCTATAACCACAAAACTTGTCGCCATATTTGAGCCGCCATCTTAAATTTATTAATTTTGACAAAAAATTCATGATTCCTGTCCCCGAAAACCCCCACATACCATTGAAAGAATCGAACCATAATCACAAAACTCGTCGCCCATATTGATTTTCCTCTAGCAAAAATTCTGTAATGCATTGTTACCGGAATTATGAACACCTTACAAATTTCATGTTAATCGGACAACTAGAAGTGGATTAAAATTCACTTACAAGATTTGACCTAAACATACATACAAATGTGGAGTTAAATAAAAGCTTATAATGAAAGAAATCTCAGCCGCCATTTTTAATTTCCATGATAAGTTTTTAATCCGCGACTCATAAAATGCTTAGATGACGATTTTTAGTCTAAATCAGACAATAATAAAATTGCAGCCGTCATTTTGAATTTTGTCATGAAATTTGTTATAGAGAATACCTTTAGAGTTGAATCGGACCATAAATGATAGATTTTGTTTTTAATTTCGAATTTTCATCATATAGAAATACCATGGAAACCTTTTTGCTTGCATGACAAATTTCAAGTAAATCGGACATGTGAAAGTTTTTTTTTACATTGATAACAAACAAACATACTCTTGTACACAAGTGAATCCTCAATTGAAGTGTATTAAAAATACTGCTTTGAACTCCTTAAAACGGCACGGTACTGTGCAAGACATGTTTTGTTTTGGTTCGTCTATCATATATACAAAACATTACATGTCCCGCCAAAATTATGTTCGCTTCAAAACATTGCAATGTAAATTTAGCATCGGGCCTATCATGGGTTTACTTATTGATCTGAGGGTATAATGTTAACTTAAAATTACTCAAACATGTGGCTCTAAGCCCAAAATAAAATTTCAAATTTTTTCAGGTAATATGAACAGATAAGGAGGTGACTGTGAGGATTCTGTGGATTTTGAAGAGTTCCCTCAAAGAGTGACAATATATAGCCAGAAATCTAGCTGTTGGCCATCCGTAGCCGGGAATATAGCTGTCTGGCCATCCGTAGCCGGGAATATAGCTGTTTGGCCATCCGTAACCGGGAATATAGTTGTTTTTTAAGAATAACGAACGAAATAAATATTTTATTGTCCTGTAAGACAATCAAAAGGTACATTGTGTAGGACTAGTCATGATAAGGCTTAAAAATAGAACTTAAAATAAAAAGACAGTTTACTAAGAGTAACAACACATTCATTATTTTATTATACTATCATTTCCTGATGGGAGTAATAATTATTTTCCAGAAGGAAGGACTTCAGTGTAATTTTGAAGCTGTGGATAGTACTAGAGTTTTTCACTTCAAGGGGGAGCAAATTGAATAATCTGAGCCCTATTACATTTGGGGAATTATAAGTCAGTGCATTTTTACATAATGGCACATGAAAGTCTGTCTTACACCTAGTATTAATAGAATGCACATTTTCATTTCTTATGAAACAGTTTCGGTTGTCATATATAAAAACACATAATTCAAATATATACAAGCACGGTAATGTTAGTATTTTAAAATTTTTAAAAAGGCTTTTACAGCTTGTACTTCTTGAGACTCCTGCTATACGTCTTATAATCCTTTTCTGGGCGACAAAAACATCTTTGCATGAGGAGGATGCTCCCCAGAAAGTAATACCATACCGAAGACGGGATTCGACTTGGGCATGATACAGCATAATTAGCTGTCTCTCAATTTGATAAGGCCCTACTTATGTTTGGCCAAAATTTCCTTGTGTTTGTTTGTGATTGCGGCACAATACCCACTGGCCGGTTACAAATGTCACACAAGGATCATCTCGGTGAGGGAAAAGTTTATCCCTATACTTTTGCGCTTGTTCGTTAGCCGCATCTACATGAACCTGTCGCGCGACCAATCGCCCCATCCTTCTCCGCTGAGATGGCGTAGCCCATTCGCTAGGTTTCGGCAATTCATAGCCTAGTAATAGATAACTCGGCGAAATGCCGGTTGACGCATTTTTCCGCGTTCGTAAACAATGTAACACATGTGGGATTTGTTCACCCCACTGCGCTTCTGCTTTACCGAGGAGGGCCGCTCGAAGAATCTTTTTTACCTCCTGAGCACGCCTCTCTACTGGATTGGTGAAACACCGCCGAGAACTTCAGTTCTATCCGGTATTTCCCACAATATTCCTCAAGTTTCCTACCCTTAAATTGGGCTGCACTGTCACTGATTACCAATTGGGGATAACCCCAAAGGTTACAAATTTCTTCACATGAAAACCTAGTCACCGCCGTTCTATCTGCCTTTGGGACTAGACGCCCTTCTACCCATTTAGAAAAACAGTCGGTGGCCAAGATAAGATATTTATTTCCTTCTGAAGTAGCAGGATATGGGCCCATAACATCTATAGAAATTATTTGCCACGGCCTATCTGTTTCTCCTTGAGGCCGACTACTCTTCATCGTTGCGCATATGAAACATTTCGAAATATATTCGCTAATCTGCTTTTTCAGCGGAGACAACTGATAGTGCTCACTAACTTGCCTGTAGGTCTCCTCGACCCCAGAATGCCGTATCATGTCGTGATTACGACGCATCACCTTAAAAAAAAAAGATTTTGGTATAACTACACGCCGCAAGTTCCTGTTTGGACCTACATAATATAGGACGCCCTCAATCAGCTCAAATTCACTGACTATTTTTCTCTCGTATTCGGAAGGTTGGGCGTTCGCCTTGGCTTTCACAATTCTTTCTATAAATCTTTGTACGCATGGTGCCGTCGCTTGTGCAGCAACTACTCTCTTGTAGAAAGTTTCTAATACATTCAGACATTCTTCCTTTCGGAGAACAGCCATTTCCTCCAAGAATGCATTCGATTCTAAGACTTCTAATAGCAATTCGGAGCCTACCTCGCTCTCTGAACACTCGCTATCCGTATCCTCGAAATCCTCGGTGATTTCATCCCCAGACTCTTCTTCTTCACCCCTAAATTCATCCCTTTCAGGTAGTAGGTCTACAACTTCAGAATAACCCTCATGATTCGGCAATACCTCCGAAACAGGTTAGTTAACAACTCCCGAAATTTTTAATGCGCCCTTCTGAAGTGCTGGATTCTCAATCACCACTACTCCTTCTGGCTCGGGACACACCCACATCGGCACTTGCCTACTTTCCCTCCCGAAATAGATACACTCATTGGTAATATCCATGACAGCACCCGTTTCCGTCAGGAAAGACATTCCCAAAATTACTTTTTCATTCAAATTGTGCAAAACTGATGCAACAGTGCTGAAACTTGCGTCGCCAATTCTTAACGAAACTTTTAATTTCCCTAGACTTTGGCTGGAATTCTACTTACATCCCAGTCTCACCGTTACCGGGTGTGACAGGTGTTTGTCAGGTCTACTTCTTTCAATACGTCAGGTCGGACGAAATTTGAAGTCGCCCCTGTATCCACTAGGGCCAGACACTCATGACCATTCACTTGTAATTTTATTCGTGGGAGTGTTTTCCCTAATGTGATGTCGTCCCCCAACCATACTAACGATTCTACCTTTCCATTTAAATTCAAATCACCAAATTTTGGGGAAAGTGCAAAAGAGCATTCCTCTTCCAACTGGTTAATATTATCACGACTAATCTCAATTCCTACAGGCGATCCACGGTCGTTTCGTGGACGCCTCGCGCTTAGTTTTCCGACAACACTACTACGACCACCTCCACGGCTATTTCCCACCGCAGGAGAATTTGGCCGATTTGGAGTATGATTGGGATTCGAAAAATTTCGACTTCCCGAGTTCTGATAGTTACGACTATTGTTTAATTGAAAACCTTGATTTTTATTATTTTGACCGCTCTGCCGACATTACCGTTTCCTTGAGAAAAATTCCCACTTCGGGATTGATTGTTACTTCCCCCTTGCCTATTTTCTCCTTGAGAAAAGCGAACTTGGGCTCGATCATTATTTCTCTCATTAATTCTGACTGATGAATTTGGTTCCTGTCCAAGACGTCGTTACGACCTTGTGAACGCCAATTATTATTGTTCAAATTCTCATAATTCCGACACGAACTGATATCCCTTTCTATTCCGATACACAACTCTAATAAAATAGAATAGAACAGGGCTTTATTTTCGGGAATAACAATCACAGCGACATTACATTTAAAAAATAAAATTAAAAATAGTTGGTCAATATCGAATATAATTGTCCCCCTCAAATGGCTACGAATTTGTGGTAGCTATATTTCAATAATAAATAATATGATTTCCTTTTCCGAAAAATTCGGAACGAGTCTGTACGCAAGAGCTAATTTTTTCGCTATGAATATATCTACTTGTTCATTTTTTGACACACTCTTGGCTATCGTATCTCGCTAAAAATCTGGCTTTAAAAAACTCCCACGAAATATAGACGTGTGCATAGTTATTAGCCCAATTCAATGCTTCACCTTTTAGTTGGCAATATTGTCTGAAAATTAATTACTGCACTCTCAAGTATTTTTCTTAGGCACCTCGTTACCCGAAAAATCTCGTTTTCTTTCTATTCCATTATTTAAGCTTACATTTATCGCTATTGCTTCATTATTATAAGTGACTTGTGCTTTTTCAGGCCGATTAGACCTCGAAATTGCTGGAGTTGAAAATGCCATATTTTCTTGGCTTTGAGAAACTTCATGATTAATTTTTAAATGGCTCTAAAAGCCCCACTCTTCTTGCGCGCCATGTCTAGTTCGGAGGGAAAAAAATCTAGTTAAAGTTTTACCAAAAATACATTTCCGGCCAGCTCAATCTCAGAGGGGGTGATAAAACTAAACTATGATACGAGCTCCAAGCTATCCTATAATATTTGTAATGGAGGAGAAGAACACTAAAGCGGAAATCTCGTGAGTCTAGACAATTTCCGATTTTGAATAAGAAAACCGAAATTATTCTAGCCAAAATAAAATAGAATGAACTTCAACATTTAGTTTTCCTTAACAAAAATAGAACAAATTGAAAAATGAACTTGCATTAAAACTTCTCTTGACTTTAGAAAATATCTTTTCATATGTCTAGTTTAAAACCTTTAATATTGGCAAATGGCCTGATATGGTTTATTTATTATTAATACTGCTCATCGCCGAACTTCCTGTTCTGGCGGGACGTCTAGGGTTCTATCTTCGATCGCGAGAGCCCTATCAGAAATCTGTAATTCATGAGAAAATGCTTTATCAATCAAATCAAATACCATTTATTTAGCTCTATAGCTAATTTGTACATTGCAATTTACACTAATATGTGAGACAGTATCACCACCATCTTAACCTAACATCTACGTAATCGTGGCAGTAATAATATTATACATATGTTTGTTTCAATAAACGTTTGAAGGAAATTATGCTTTCTGTGGCTTTAATAATTTGATCCAGTCTATTATATTTACTTATACCTATAGCAAATATAGAGTTCTGACCTGCAGCTGATCTCACTCTTTGCATTACAAAATTCTGTCTTCCCCTTGTATTATATCCATGCAATTCTTCAAATGTTTGCAAAATATTTTGTAAATATTTTGGTGTTAGGCCTGACCTGATTTTATGTATAAAAACCAATGCATTATACTCTAAAAAATCTTTAACACTCAGCCAAATTAAACCCATTGCTCTATTTTGTAATTTTTGCAACCTATTTATATCTCCTTGGCTTGTAATATATAGAATAGTACTGCAGTAATTTAAGTGTGGCAGTATTATAGCATTATACACTAATTTACGTGTTATTGATGTTAAATATCCACTGGCTCTTCTCAGAACCCCTATTTTTTTTCCTATTTTTTTGCATATGTTATCAACAAAGACATTAAATTTTAGGTCATTGTCGATAATAACCCCCCAAGTACTTGGCTCAGCTCCAGGACCCTGCGATGCCCCTTCATTCGAGAGCGGACCTGTAGGAAGCTGTACGAGTCCCTATTACCCTACGCAACACTGTTTCTAGTCGTAAATATTGCGCCTATCTTACCACGTGTATCCTAACACCGTCACACGTGATGCCCGCTCGTCTCCGGAGACGTCCTCGAGGTCGGCTTATCCAAGCATGCGTTGAATGAGACTCCGTGGCCCCAAACCTTGAAAAAAGCACGACTTTCTACACCTGATGACACCCCAATACCAGCTCGGCTGTCATGGCTAATCACCAGCATGTAGCGGAATGACAGGGAATGGCATCCAAATAAAAACACACTGCTAAAATTCTTATTCTGCTCCCTTGTTCCGTAGACTACGTAATTTGGGCTTCGAATTCCTTTTTGAACCAACTTATTGTTGGCAGAAACGATTGATAATGAATATGAGTTTGGTACAATTGGTAGGCTGGAGTCCTCCTTAAATAACCATGAAATATAATCCTAGTACGTGATAGTCGTAGCTATCCTCTATCGATGATACGAATAAGATTTCCAATCGGAGAATTTCGTGCAACTTGTCCAAGTTGCTCCTCGGGAAAGTTATTTCTGCAAATCCACCAATATGAATAGTCAACGAAGCGCAGCGCAGAGCTCAAAATATGGCGACTTGACTCTCAGATTAACTGAGCAAGACTAACTGACTTTTGGTAACTTCGCAAGCTTAAATAAGACGGCGTCTAGAATGGCGGCTCGCCATTGGTCGGAATTGTCAAAAGAGGCGTAACCCTGAAATTCGCGATTACAATACTATATTTCGAATGTTTTCACTCTAGATTTCATTCGAACTTTTTTCCGAATTATACAAAATATATTTTATGAAAAATAATATTTAACATTAATTTGCTGAAATTGTATGTCTCCAAAGAAAAATCCAATCAAATTGATACCATTTACACGGATCTAGCAAAAGCATTTGATAGGGTAAATCACGATGTTTTGCTGAATAAGTTAACATCATTTTCATTCGATGAAAAATTAGTCGCATTTATAAAATCATATCTGACAAATCGTCCTAACTTTGTTAAATATAGTAACTGCCAGTCCGAGAGTTTTACTAGTACCTCGGGTGTACCCCAAGGCTCGATACTGGGACCGTTGCTTTTTGTCATGTTCATTAATGATATCAATGACTATCTTGAGAGAGAGAGAGAATATACTTTATTATCATAAGAAACCAAATTCTTGTTGACAAAGTTTGCTTACATCTAAGAAGTTTTAAGATATGTTTAGTACATACTGGTCAATGAATAATATAAAGTAATAAGATAATATGTCAAGACTGTGGTAATTACCGTCCTATTGCCCTTCTGAGTCAGTTTGCAAAGGTAGGTGAGTACTGCTACTATGTACGACTATAGATAGATAGATCTTTATTTCAATTAGGAACCCTAATATACATACAAATATTTTGAAAATCTCAACCTATTTAGCTCAAGTCAGAACGGATTTAGACAAAACAAATCCACTGGCACTGCCATTGATGTGCTATTAAAGCATGTAACTGATGCTCTTGACAGCAAACACAACACGTTGGCACTGTTTTTTGATATGAGTAAGGCTTTTGATCTTGTTGACCATGATCTGTTATTATATAAATTGGAACTTTGTGGTGTAAGGGGACCAGCACTGAATTGGATCGTAACTTACCTTGAAGGTCGTAGCCAAAGAGTATATCTGAACGATACCTTCTCAGATATTCGATATATCTCGACAGGCGTACCACAGGGATCAGTACTCGGGCCACTGCTGTTTATTTGTTTTATTAATGACCTTCCGACTTATTGCTCTGCTGCTTCTCTATCGATTGTATATGCAGATGATACCAATCTCGTTATATCAGCTGATAGTATTCCCACTCTGCTTTGTAATGCGCAGAATGCTACAAATCAACTCTCCGAGTGGTGTGATTTGAATGGACTAGTTCTCAATATAACCAAAACTCAAATTATTAATTTTGTTACAAAAAATTCTTCAATAGATAGCAGCCACCTAGTGAAGCTGAACAATACATCAATTCGACAAGTCTCTGACACAAGATTTCTAGGAATCAATATTGATTCTAAACTCACCTGGAGCAATCATATTGAGTATATAAAACTCAAGCTTAGTAAACACATATTTCTACTCCGTCAATTGAAAAACACACTCTCTCTTGAAGTCTCGAAACTGGTATATTTTAGTCTTATTTGGTCATTTATGTGCTATGAAATAATTCATTGGGGTGCTTCATCCAAGACACAAGAAATATTCGCCATTAAAAAAAAAGCAGTAAGGTTAATGATAGCGGTACGCCCAAGAGAACATTGCAAACCACTTTTTGTTAAAATTGGTATAATGACTCTACCATGTTTGTTTATATACCACTGCATTGTCTATGTGAGAAGGAATATTACTAATATTCCTACTTGTGGACACTCTCATGACTATAGTACTAGAAATAAATATAAACTACAACAACCATTCGCTAGACTATCAGTGTCGCAAAATCATCCGGGATCGATTGGTGTCAGACTCTATAATGCTCTTGACGACAATATCAAATCTGCCTCTAGCTTACATTCCTTTAAAGCTAAGCTGAAAAACCATCTTGTGCTGAAAGCACACTACTCCGTTGACGAATTTCTACAGAAATGAAATTTTCTCACCGATTGTTTTAAAAATAGTTGCTTTTAACATGTCTTGTTAAGTATAGTGTGTGTTATTAATTGTAACTTGTGCATACCGTTCCGTTTACAAATACTATTTTTCTGTGTACAAATACTGCTTTTTGCTTCTGACAGCCTAGTTTTAATGTTATGTAGATTGGTGTCTGTCTTTTTCAAGCTCATCTGACGTGTTACCTAAGTTAGTATGTTACAATGTAGGTTCCTGTGTTGTAATTGAACACTTTTTTAACTAATAAATTGATTGATTGATTGATATATGTCAGTTTCCTACTAGTTAATATGTTAAAACATGTATAATAAAATAGACAGCATATACAATATAAAATAGACAGCAAATACAATATAAAATAGACAGCAAATACAATATAATTACACAAACAAACAGACATTGTATAGACTAGCCGATAACAAATAAATAGGATATTGTAAAGTTTTAGAATGTATCCGAATAAAATTCCTGTAAATTATAGTAAGGTTTATTTAACAGCAAGTTTTTTACGGACTTTTTAAAAATGTTCAAATTGGCTGTGTTTTTGATATAGGTAGGTAGATGATTGTACATCTTGCAGCCATTGTAAATAATAGAATTTTTTATCAGTGACGTTTATAGCTTGTCGAGTGACATAATGTGAAGGAAGTTTGTTAAACGTGTTCAGATGTTTCCTAATCAAATAAACGGTTGTTTCCAATGTAAAGATTGCTATTACCGTAAGTATATTTAATTTAATGAATAAAGGCTTACAGGAGTCACGAAATTTAGCTTTGCACATAAACCTAAGCCCTCTTTTTTTGAAGAACAAGAATACTGTTCATGCAGTTATCATTACATGCACCCCAGAATGGGATGCCGTACCTGACCGAAGCCCTCTTTTTTTGAAGAACAAGAATACTGTTCATGCAGTTATCATTACATGCACCCCAGAATGGGATGCCGTACCTGAGATGAGACTCAATTAGGGAATAATAAACGACTCTAGCCGCACACGATCCCAACTCATTAGAGACAATCTTGACTGCGAAACACCCAGACGATATTTTTTTCCTCAAGGCCAGAATGTGATCCTCGAATCTCAACTTCGTATCAATATCCAATCCTAGGAATTTTGTGTTGAATTTATTTTTAATAACATTTGACCCGAGGGGTAAGTCATCAAGTAAGCATCGGAAGGTTATTAATTTGGTTTTTGAAATATTGAGTACAAGACGGTTAGAGTCACACCAAACTTCAATACTGTTGACATCATTATATATCACCTCTTTGAGTTCACTACTATTCTTGGCGCGCCAAATTATTGTGGTGTCATCAGCGAATAGTGTAAACTTTCCAGATATGCTTATATTCGACAAATCATTAATATACAACAAAAACAGAACTGGGCCCAATACTGATTCCTGGGTCACTCCACAATTTATAGAAGATTTTGATGATCTTGAGGAGGTTACTACTATCTGGCTGCGATTTGATAAGTACGATTTTACCCAATTCTTGTTACTCCTCTTCAACCGTAACACCCAAGTTTCTGCAGCAGTATTTCATGATTTATGCAGTCGAAAGCTTTAGACAAATCACAAAATACTGCTGCCGCAACATCACCATTGTTGAGTTCAGTATATACTTCATAGAGGAAGGAAAAGATAGTATCATTTGTATTTTTACCGGATTGAAAGCCAAATTGCTGTTTTGCTGATGATACCATTTTTAATCAAGAATTCCATTATCCTTTTTTTCACTAATTTTTCTATTATCTTGGCAATTGTGGGAATTATAGAAATTGGTACAAAATTTCTTCTATATGCAGATGACTTGAAAGTGTTTCTCAAAATAACATCAGTAGAAGCACAAAAAAGTTCCAAGACATAATTGATGCAATCTGTAGGTACTGCGATGATAATGACCTATCACTAAATGAGTCGAAATGTAAAATAGTATCATACACTAGAAAAAAAATAGAAATAGTCGGAAACTATACCATCAATGATGTTTAGCTGGAATCTCTAGATAGAATCAAGGATCTGGGTGTTGTTTTTACTAAAACATTGTCGTTCAATGAACATATTAGCAGAATTAGCTTTGAGTGCTACATCAAAGCTAACTCGGCTTCATCTTGAGATCAAGCCATGATTTCAAATACCAAACATCTATAATACTATTTAATTCCTATGTTAGATCTAAGTTAGAGTACTGCTGTATTATTTGGAACCCTGAGACCATAAGATATTCCGATATGCTTGAAAAAATTCAAAAAAAAATTCATGCACGTCAAAAAATATGGAATATACCCATTGCGTATATCCTACGAAAACCAAAGAAAATATTTTGAAATTATGACTTTGAGCGAACGACGTGAAAGGATCCAGATTGTTTTCGTCTTTGATATCTTACACAACTTGATCAATGTACCTGATATACTGATGAACATTCACTTCAACATACCAGACAAAAGACTGAAAATCAGAAATAGCCCCTTCAAAATTCACAATTTAAGCGCCCCCGTTAACAACCTCTTGAGAACAGGAGAAATTGATTTCCTTAATATCTCTTAAGACCTCACTACTCTCCCATTTGAGATACAACCAGGATAGTATAAGTGCCTTGTGATGTTTGTACATTATTTTTTAACATTTTTTAACATATATATATATATATATATATATATATATATATATATATATATATATATGTTTGTATCTGTATAATTGTTATACTTCGCTTCTGTATGTTTGTAATTTTCCAACTGATACATGTTATTAGACATAGTCTGTTTGTAATCAGTATAAATAGATAAATAAATAAAAAAATTATAAATGGGCCAAATGCGGCATTTCACGACACGACACCCTCCAAAAAGGATGCTTAACAAATGTACCAACCATATTCATCACCAACGCCTTGAAAGAGGCTTTTTTTTTCACTCCATTTCAACAGCATCATATGTCTTATATGGCACTTCATGCCCGAATACCCCAGAGGGTTAACAGTAATTGGTCCCTATCCTAATTGGGTATAATGTTAATTTAAAACTACTCGAACATGTGGCTCTAAGCCCAAAATGAAATTTCAAATTTTTTCAGGTAACATGAACCGAACAGATAAGGATACTTTTCTTTGGGGACAATCCCCCTCAAACTGTGACAATATATAGCCAGAAATCTAGCTGTTGGCCATCCGTAGCCAGGAATATAGCTGTTTGGCCATCCGTAGCCGGGAATATAGCTGTTTGGCCATCCGTAATTGGGAACATAGTTGTTTTTTAAGAAAAACGAACGATAGAAAAAAAAAACTTAGGTAAGTATTATTATAATGTTTCTAACATAATCTCAGGTTTTACTCTCAATCAATCAATCAAAATATGCTTTAATATCGGAAGAATACAATTCTTGTTGACAAAGCTTAAGGATACAACTACAATAGGCAATTTAAAATGTATACAATATAAAATAAGATAAAATAAAAATAAGTTGTAAGATTAACATTAATACTAGACAAGGACTTAAATTACAGCAACAGCCGAGTCAATTCAACATTACAAATAAATAAATAAGTTTATGTATATATGTATATAAACGTTCTGTTAGCGAATAAAAGTTACCCCTTGCATATAACAAAAAACCTATTAGAGAGTTCCCAGTGATCCAATCTGATAAAAGGTTAGATAAATATATTTATAGATGAATATATTATATAGTTTAAGATCAGGTAAGTCCTGGTAGAATTCATCCAACGTATAATAGGCTTTTGTAACAAAGAGTTTTTGTACTTTTTTTCTGAAGTGAATACTGTTTTGTATTTCTTTTATGGTGCTAGGAAGATGATTGAATAATTTTATGCTTTTAAATATTAGTGAATTTTGTGTTAGGAAGGATATAGGCGTTGGAAGTGAGACATGGAGTGATAATCGTGTTTTATATGTTGAGGTAGATTTTGCTTTATCTTTATACTTTTTGTGTTTGAGCATACTGTCTCTAGAATGAAAAGACATGCCAGGGTTAAAATTATCTGCTCCAAAAATACTATACGACACGAATCGCGATAATTGGCCCTATCACCCTATCAAAGAAATATTGTGAACACAGCCCCCAAAAGGAAATACCATATCTAAGGTGTGCCTCAATCAATGAGTAGTAGACCTTTCTAGCATTGGCAATATCAGAATCAGAATATCTTTATTAAGCAAAAAAGAATACAATTTAATTTAAGGAAATTGAAATTGTCTCTTGGATGCAATAGTGTCAATAATACTTGAAATTAATGAAAATGAAAAAGAGCAATAGGCAACAAAATCAACCAAATTTACTAGCTACTTACATTTAAGTTTAAACAATTTTAAAGTAATTGCTGATAAAATGAATACAAGTACAAACACAAATTATATATATATATAAAATGTTTGGTTTTAAAAGATAAAAAAAATTAAAAAAAAGTTAATTTCACATTTATACAGAGAGATTTAATTTGTTATACTCCAAAAATTCCTTTATCGTGTATGGTTCAATCAATACCAAGTATTGGAATACACTTTTTGTGAACATTTTTTGTGTCCTTTGTTCTTTTAGATTGTTAGGCAAACTATTAAAGAATTTTAAACACGCATAGGTGGGGCTCGCTTCTGTAAGGCTAAGCCTGTGTATTGGGAAATTTAGATCTTGTTTTCTTGTATGGTGTTCATGTTTGGGCAAATATTGAGTGAAATAGTGAAAATGTTTATGCATGAATTTTAGGCACTCAAATACATAAATTCCTGGCAGTGTGAGTAGGTTGGATCTCCTAAAAAGCCCCCTACAAGAATTCCTATAATTTTGGCCAAGGATTTGTCTCAGTATGCACTTTTGCAGAATAAAAGGATCTCCATGAGCTCCAGCTTTTCCCCAAAACAGTATACCATAGCGCAGTGCTGAGTAGAAGGTGGCATAGTAAACTGATAGCAGAGCTTTTTGGTCTAGGTACTGTTTTAGCACTCGGAAGCTGTAGCATGTACTGCTGAGCCTGCCCGAAAGTTTGTTGATATGAATATCCCATTTCAGGTTGTGATCTATGGATAGGCCAAGAAATTTTACTGAGTATTGAAATTTGACGTTTTGTGATAAGATTTCTATAGTTGTTGGTTGTGAATTTGATGACTGTATAGTATGGAGGTTTAGAAAAACAGATTTATCTGTGTTTAAAAGAAGAAAATTATTATTAAACCACTCTTGAGCTTTGCCAAGAGAGGAATTTGCTCTTTGTTCAAGTTCTATGAAGTTTTTTGCTGTTACAAGGATATTGGTATCATCTGCGAAATTTACGTGAGCTGTATGGTCATTTTTGTGATATAAGGTAGATCGTTAATGTATAAAATGAATAAAATAGGTCCAATCACACTCAATATCTAGCTCATTAGAGACAACTCGTACAGCATAGCAGCCTGCCGCCAACCGCCTGCACAATTTATTGATATTGTAACGAAAATAAACTTAACTTGGTTTTTACTAATTTATTTCACACTTAAATTTACAACTAATTCATATTACTAACTACGCCACTGTATCGCTCGACGTTATCGGCTGCTCAGACCGAGACTCCCTCTGGAGTGCTGCCTATTTATCTCCGTTACAGAATTCTCGACCTTTCCAATTCTGGCGGTTGGAAACCAGCATGTTCCAGTTGCTTCCAATATTGACCGTTGTTATCCGCGGCGACGCGATTGGATTTGTTCTCGAATATCTCCGGGGATGACATCATCGTTGTCGATGGCAAGAAGGAATGAGGCGACAGGTCCGGCCTAGGTTCGTTACATTGCCCCCTTCTTAAAGACATTTCGTCCCGAAATGTCATCCTTGGAGTGTGACGATATCTGCATGACTCCCCATATCTGCACCGTGAAGTTCGATGGAAGTAACACTCCACGGTCTTCATGACCGGTCGTGGAAGAGGGTTACAGCAAACCAAAATCTTGACGCCGCTGGATCTGAATATCGCCTCCAGCATACTTCTTATGACTCTCCAGTCCAGGACAATTTTGGAATTGCTAGATCCACCAGATTCTGGTCCACCATAGTGTCTCTTAGTTTGGTGAGACTCTTCCAGACATCTCCGTAGGACGGTTTATCTTGGGAATGCCTCTTGGTAACTAGGTAGTAGATGTTTCTCTGGCCTTTCTTCAACTGTAGCACCCCACCAACCTCTGGATTCTGCTCCCGCAGTGTTTGGAGTTGACCAAATTTCTTGGAAAACACTACGGCGATGCCCCTGGACATTCGAAGATCTTCTGCCACACAGTGCGCTAGTGCGTAGTCAGCAGGCACCTCGAAAAGGTCTCGTGACTCCTCTCTAGTAACCCCATGTAGAACTTTCTGCCCGCTTGAATACAAGGACATAAACTTCTCGAATGTCATATCATCCTCCGGTGGCCTGAGGGTGCGAACTTGGTCATGTTTTCCAGCGTAAGGGGCCAACCTGTTGAAATGAACGACCCTTGGTTTCCCTCGGGGTGGCTTCCGGATTCGGTACACAAGGTCGTTTATCATTTTCACGATTTTATACGGGCCTTCCCACGAGTTCCGCAACTTTGGTGATAGTCCATGACGACGTTTGGGGTTGTACAGCCAAACCATATCATCAACCTTAAATCCTCCAGCGTCGGCCTTGATGTCATAGGTCTTCTTCATTTTATCGCTGGCACTCTGGATGTTCAACCGGACTCGTTCGCGGATGTCGTCCATTCTCTGCCGAAGTTTGCTGACGTAGTCCTCTCCCGCAGTGTCTTGTCCTGGCGGTATCCCAAACTTCAGGTCACAAGGCAGTCGCAGCTCTCGGCCCATTATAATACTAGCAGGAGTTTGACCGGTTGACTCGTGTACTCCGGATCGATAGGCCATCAGGAACAAATGAAGATACTGGTCCCAGTCTCTTTGATGGTCAGAGACAACCTTGGACAAGTGGCGGTTGATCGTCCTGTTCATCCGTTCCACCATTCCATCGCACTGCGGATGTAAGGCCGTGGTTCTTGTCTTGCGGATGTTCAGCAGTAGACATATTTCTTGGAACAGGTTGGATTCGAAATTTCTGCCTTGATCCGAGTGCAGCTCCATTGGAATACCGAATCGACATATCCACTCTTTCACCAAGACGTCGGCGACGGTGATGGCTACCTGGTTGGGCAGGGCATAGGCTTCCGCCCACTTACTGAAGTAGTCCATTGCCACAAGGATGTATTTATTCCCGTGGTCGGATACGGGAAACGGACCGGCGATGTCAATGGCGATTCTCTCGAACGGGCTGCCTACGTTGTACTGACGCATTGGGGCCTTGGGTCGTATTCGAGGTCCATTGCTAGCAGCGCATACAGCGCACTTTCTGCACCAGTCCTGGACGTCAGCTTGACAATTGACCCAGTAAAACCGTTGCCTCACTTTCTGCAGGGTCTTCGTCACTCCCAGATGTCCTCCAGCGACTCCATCATGGATTTCCCGCAGCACTTCCTCTCTTCTGTTCCTGGGAACAATTATTTGGCGTCTGTCTTCCCCCCCAATCTCGGCCTCCAACACACGTTTCAGGATCCTATTGTCCAGAATAAGAGAGTTCCATTGTGCCCAATAGGACTCAACAGCCGGCGAGTAACCTGCGACTTCCTGCCATGATGGTCTTCGATTGCCCTTCTTCCAGCTGACGACTAAGCCAAGGTCGGGGTCTTTCTCTTGGTCTTTATGGATCTTGCTGTCATTCCAGTTGTCATCCATTGCCGTGGTTCTACAAAGTGTTGCTTCTTTCTCTTCTGCTCGTAGGCAATGTGAGCAATCGTCTGGACATGGTCTTCGCGACCATGGCTAGTTCCGGCACGATGTTCGATCTCGAAATCGAATTGGAGTCTCTCGATCCAACGTGCTACTTGACCCTCAGGATTTTTGAACTGTAAGAGCCATTTGAGAGCTGCATGGTCAGTTCTCAACAGGAATCTTCTTCCATACACGTACTTGTAGAAGTGCTCCACTCCCTTTACAACAGCTAGCAGCTCTCGCCTGGTGACACAGTAATTGCGCTCTGGTTTGCTAACCGTTTTGCTGAAATAACCAATGACCTTCTCCTGTCCCTCCTGGATCTGAGATAGGACAGCTCCAAGTCCCACGTTGCTGGCGTCCGTATCCAAAATGAATTTCCCTTTGGGTAGGGGATAGCTCAGTATAGGTGCGTTGATCAAAGCTCCTTTCAGCTTCCTGAATGAGTTTTGACATTCTTCGGACCACTGGAACTTTGTTTGGCCTTCCGTTAGCCTGGTCAGTGGTTTAGCGATGTTGGCGAATCCCAGCACATATCGGCGATAGTATGTGCATAAACCAAGGAAACTTCGAAGTTGGTGAATGTCTTTTGGGATGGGCCAATCCTTAACAGCTTTGATCTTCTGGTCATCCACTGCTACTCCTTCTCCAGAGACAACGTGGCCGACGTATCGTACTTCTTTTTGGAACAGATGGCATTTCTTAGGGCTTAGCTTCAATCCGGAATTCCTCAGTCGCAGGAATACTTCCTCCAAGTTTTTCACGTGGTCCTCGAACGATCTGCCGACCACAATTATGTCGTCGAGATACACTAGACACGTGTTCCATGAGAGTCCCTTCAGCACTGTCTCCATCAATCTTTCAAATGTGGCGGGAGCATAACAGAGCCCGAATGGCATAACGGTGAACTGCCACAATCCTGAGCCGATGGTAAAAGCAGTCTTTTCTCGATCTTCCTGAGCCAGTTCTACTTGCCAGTATCCACTCTTCAGATCAAGGGTCGAGAAAATCGTGGAACCAGCCAACGTGTCTAGGAGAGAGGGTAACTGTCCTTCTTCGTGACATTATTAAGTTGGCGATAGTCTACACAAAAGCGTGTCGATCCATCCTTTTTCTTCACCAGTACGACTGGAGATGACCAGGGACTGTCAGATGGTTCGATAACTCCTTCTTTTCCCATATCACTGATTATTTTGTCAGCCTCTTCCTTCTTGGCAAGAGGAAGTCTTCTTGCTGATTGCCGGATCGGTCGGGCACCCCCAGTATCAATCTTGTGCTGGACCACATTAGTTCGACCCCCTTTTCCTTGTCCGGTATCGAAGATGTCTTGGTACTTTTTGACTAAATCTCTTAGTTTGGGCTGTTGAGCTGGTTTTATGTCTTTGGAAGAGATGGCAACTAATATTTCTAGTTCTGTGGGCAAGTTGTTGGGTTGGCTAATCGTACCTCGTACACCCCGGATCACAGATGAAACTGACGAGCAGTGCCCTAAAATTGTTCCTTTCTTTAAGGTCACTGGAAAGTAATTGACATTCATGACCCTTACCGGCACAAATTTTTCAGTTCGTAACAGGGTTTTCCCTAGGGCAATCCCTCGTCCAATTTTCTCATCATGAAGTTTGGCCTCGAACATCACCACGTCTCCACTGCTCGCACTCCCGTCCAGGCGAGCCTCTAGAATGGTTTCAGCCCTCTCAGGTACGCTCACATCTTCAGCCAACAGCACACGGATCAACTCCTCACTTCTCCCATGAAGCACCAGCTCTTCTCCGTTGACCCGTAGGACGCCGTCTTTGAAATCCAATTCAAACCCTCTGGAATTCATGATGTCCATTCCGATGATTGCATCGTCTTCGATGTCCGCTACAAGTGCCTGATGTTTCACTTCAGTGCTGCTCAAAATTATTTCAATCGGTAGCTCGCCATATACAGTAGCTGGCTCCCCTGTTGCTGTGCGTAGCTTCCAAGTTGTCGATTCAATCCGTTCCGGTGTTCTGGCAAAGGAAGGCCCGAGAATTGTCCTAGTCGCACCTGTATCTAGCAGCATGGTGCAAGGCTCGTTATTGATGAGACCGTCTACGAAAACACCTCTGTTCTGTCGTTGCAGGACAGCGACATATGCGTTGTTAACAGGGGCTTGTTGGACACAGGCCGACGATTGCCCCTCCTCATCGACCTTCTTCAGTTTTCCTGCGACTGTGTCGATTCTTTGAATGTTGGACATTTGCTACGCAGGTGTCCAATTTTTCCACAATTCCAGCATCTTAACTGTCTTCTCTCAGGGAACACTTCCTTAATCACTTTCCTCATGTCAGCTTCCAAATCTGCAGGCTCCTGTGAGTCTTCCTCAATCATTCGGACTTTACTCTGGCTTTTGCAAGATTGTTTCGCTGCCTCGAATTCCAAAGCGCGTGCCAGTGCGTCTACGAGATGTGTTGGACGGGCTAGTGTCAACGCTTGTCTGGTTTCTTGGTCACGGAGTCCATCCAGGAATGCTTGAACCGCTAGTCGCTCCATTACATTTTCTGGTGTGGCTGGATATGCGAGACGAACCAAGCGTGCAATGTCAGTTTCGGATTCTTGTAAGGATTCGCCCGATTTTTGGCAGCGATTTTTCAGCTGGGAGGGGTATACGTGTTCCAAATGGGCGTGGCCATATCGTAATTCTAGATGTTTAATCAGCTGATCATAGTCCTCCTGTTCTTGGGCGGTGAGAGTTTGTAGAATATTTGTCGCTTCTCCACGTAATGCAAGTGTTAGTGCTACAGCTCTTTCTCCTGCATTCCATCCGTTTGCTTTGGCCGCTGCTTCAAACTGCCGGCGGTAATTTGCCCATGGAGTTTTTCCGTCAAACTGAGGCGGCTTCATGGAAAGCTTCCCTGTTCCAGAACTGGCCCTGACATCTTGTATGCCCTCATGAACTTTATCCAGGTTCAAACTCAAGTCCAGCATTGAATTTTTGTTAACCATCTCTGTGGAGGGCGTACTATCAATTCGTTTTTCCAGCTTACTGATCGTTTCCTTTATTTTGTCCATTTCTGCCTCGATTCCGTCTTTGATTTCATCCCTGATTATTTCCTTCATCTTGTCCATCTCTGCCTCGACGTTTCCTATTCTTTTTTCTAGACGATTCGCCACACCACAGAGTTCTTTTTTAGGCCTTCTGTGTTTTCTAGGAGCTTATCTTCCAGGCTTCTTGAATTTTCTTCAAGTTTTTCTATTATCGGACTCAAATCACCTCCGGGAACTTCGAATAAAAATGTTTCGGGGTCCTCACCTTCTTGTATAAGTCCTTTTGCAAGTATTTCCTGGAGTACTTGCTTTTTGCCCGTTGTTTCCAGTTCCCTTTCCTCCAATTCCTGTTTCAATTCCGCTACCTTCAAATCCGCAAGGCGCACTTTTCTTGAACACATTTTGTCTTTGACGAGGTATCAGTCTGTTTCACACGAAAAGTTTATCAGTTTGTTAAAAATTCACTTCGCGAATCCTTTTCCACGGGCCACCAGTCTATTGTCTGTTTCACGCGAAACGTGTATCAGTTTATATTCCCACGCACAATTGTCCACTTCGCGAAAACCGGGTCACTGTCTATTTTGGGCGTAAAAAAAGGTCTATCAATTTATTTTTTCTGACTATCCACTCCACGATCACTTATTTATTTTCAAAATCTCGCTTCCGACACCAATTGTAGCGTAAATAAACTTAACTTGGTTTTTACTAATTTATTTCACACTTAAATTTACAACTAATTCATATTACTAACTACGCCACTGTATCGCTCGACGTTATCGGCTGCTCAGACCGAGACTCCCTCTGGAGTGCTGCCTATTTATCTCCGTTACAGAATTCTCGACCTTTCCAATTCTGGCGGTTGGAAACCAGCATGTTCCAGTTGCTTCCAATATTGACCGTTGTTATCCGCGGCGACGCGATTGGATTTGTTCTCGAATATCTCCGGGGATGACATCATCGTTGTCGATGGCAAGAAGGAATGAGGCGACAGGTCCGGCCTAGGTTCGTTACAATATGGCTTTCAAATCTTAATTTTCCATCAATATGCAACCCTAAAAACTTGTTCTCTGAAACATTTGTAATTGTTCCATTCTCCAATGGGATTTCATTGATATCACATTTGAATGAGACAATGTTCGTTTTGCTTATATTGAACGAAAGGAGATTGGCATCACACCACTTCTTTACCTTGTTTAGGTCCACACTGATCTGGTCATGCAGATCCGTAATACTTTTGTTAGGCCAGAGGATTGTGGTGTCATCCGCAACAATAATGAATTGGCCCTGAATATCCACTTTGGCCAAGTCATTGACATATAACAGGAATAAGACAGGTCCTAGAACTGAGCCCTGTGGGACACCACAGTTGATTTTCCCATTTTTTGGATTCTCTCGCAGGTACTCTTGGATTTATTTCGAAAGAGTTCAAAATGGTAGACTACCATGCCTAGCAATTTTTTCTTTAAAATTTGACTAGGGGAATATCACATCCCTAACATATATTCAGACTTCTTGTCTCATCTTTTCAACTTTTAACTTCTGATGGAGTTAAAAGAAAAATACTTCATTTCTCTGAGGACCTATACGTCCTAAAATACTTTACTTATTTATATAAAAAGGTACTAATTCTAAAAGTTCACTATACTTTTGCTGTGGCGAAAGTTGGAGTTCACTATACTCACGGACATGACAAGGATGTATACAAAAATTCGGGTTCACTATACCCATAGAGGAAAATATACTCGTTCGAGACGCGGCACTATGTACAGGTAAAAATATGATGACAACTATGGGGTTTCCCATTTGGGACACGGCACTATATACAAAATTTTTGGAAATTGTCTACACTCCCAAAACTTGCCGCCTAGGATTCTCATTTGGTTCTTCAACCGGAGGTGGCCTAGGGTCTATTTCCGCTTGCCCAGCCTGAGGGCTAGGTGCTATCCGTATATCATTAACGTGAACGTTCCATTCGGCACCTCCTTTCAGAACCACGTAACAACTCTCGCCGGCCTTTCTCTCAATTT